>RJWT010003400.1:0-36614 GCA_004365215.1 Cuniculus paca | reverse complement strand
GGGTCTTGGTGGGATCTTGTCCAACTGAATGAAAACCGAAAGTGCCAGATAATTTTCCCTAACATCCTTCCAGTGAGAGCTGAGCACCTGGCTCAACTAATTATATGTTTTTGCCTAGGAATTTAAATCCGCAGAGCTACCTGAAAGTAAGCAATTAGTTAACTTCATTGATAAAGATGGCAGCCTCCACTGTCCGATGGCAGCAGGGTCAGTGCCAACATCCAAGCTCCAGCAATGATAGCACTACCTTGAGTGTGACATGGCCTGGGTGTGGTTCTGGCTACCTAGATTTCTATAGCTCTCAATTTTTTTCCAAATAAGAAAGAACTTGACTCTTCAGCCTTTCCTTTAATCTTTCTTGAAAACTACTGATATCCTTTCAACGAATTTCTTTTTTTTTTTTCCTCTTAATTTGGGAACACTGATAATTGTTGTATATAGTAAAATCACTCTCTGGGACCCACTATTACTCACCAAGTATCAATTCCTCCACCATCTTTGCCAACCAAATCCAAATTTCTGAAGGGTCAACCATGTGTTCAGTTCCAAGCAAGCTATTCACATTCCCTCCTCCTGTTCAGCTGAGCATGGCCGTGGGACACAGACCTGACATCTGCTCATATGTTGCATTAGATGCATCTTGAATGTTTTCTCATATTCTACCCATATCACCTGCCCCCACACACTTAGACACTTGCTCCATTTCAACTGTTTCTATGGTGAACCCCATGCTATGTATAGTTCTATTGCCTGAATCCAACATCCAAAGCCTCCGACTCCTCTATTATTCCCAAGCTCAGAGGAAGTGCCACATTTCAGAACATGGAAATTGAGCTCCTTCCTAACTGTTAAAGGGTGCAGATATTACAGCCCATAAACATAAGAAAGTTAATTTCCAGGGGAAGAACTTAAAACTGTGAGATAGAAACTGACAGAGAACCGGGAGATAAATTCTCTTTCCATGATTCCATCTGTCGGACTGCTCCTAGGCACAGTGTGTCCACACAGCTTACCTAGCAACATCTCGCGTGGCTAAAAGGTAGGCTCATTCACACAAGAGCTGTGTTTCTTAGTGCCATGTGCAGAGAAGCAATGACTGGTGGGAAATGTACCAAGTTCATTTGTTTCCCTTCTCACTCCTCTTTTACCTCACTCTTGGCAGCTGAGGTTAGTAGCTCTCTATAAAGCAATAACACTTCAACCTTGCCAGAAGTCTGTATTTTCTAAGTAAATCTGCCAAAACAATCTCCCTTAAGACTTTTTCTTTCTTTGATAAACAAGCTTGGCACAGTCCTTTTCCCTTATTCCTATCTCGACCAGGGACGTGATGGCTGGAGGCATTTTCTAACAGTAGAGAAAGACCAAGAGAACCCACAAGGCCCTGGTCCTGACAGCATCAAGTTACTGAGCCACAGTCAGTAATTTACCTGCCTGCAGCCCTTTTGCATATAAGAAAAATTATTTCCACTTTTTCTAATTCACTAAGATAAAGGTTTCTGGTACTTACAGTTAAATAAAATCCTAACAGATATACTTATCTGAGAGTGGTATCTAAATTTTTTGGGGGCAGCTTTTATTATCACCTAAAGCATTATACTAAATAAAATCTAAAAATTTTATCCAGCAGCAGTTCTGGATTTTGATGTTTTTATATAAAGTACAATTTTCAAACCAATTTATAATACAGCAAATATTCCTACCTCATTCGTTTGGCCCACTCTGCAATTGTATAAGTTCTTTACCATCTGTGGGGACTCCTTAGCAGCCTACTTCTGGTTTTATTTCCAACCTTTATATTACCCTCCAAGCGAGTCCCTCTCTCTGAGGCTTCCTTACAAATGCACAATTGTTTATCTTCTTTAAACATAGGGCTCTCCACGCTTGGTTCCCAGCTCTTTCTGTGCTGTTTAAGTGCTATATTTATTGGAACCACTCCTGCAGTATGGAAAGGGGACAATGTCTTTTTAAACAACCAACCCAAAGACATGCTTAAACATTCAAATTCAGTCTATCTTCTGGAGCATATTAGGAGCATAGTAAAAGGGAGACGGAAGGGGCTTTGTCTTATTCCCCAGTCTTTTGGGCCACCAGTAGAGAAGAGAGACACCTACTGTGAAAAGAAATCTGCTGCGGCTCCTGGAGATGAGAATCATGAAAATTTCAGTGCACTGCGGGGCAGTTTTTTGCTCTCAAGCTAGTCTATCCTGAGCTTCCAGTAATTAATTATTATACTTTAAATTATTGGCTCCAGAGCCTGGGATTTAGCTCAGGGGCTCAAGCGCTTGCCTGGTAAGTTCAAGCTCATGAGTTCGATCCCCAGTACCAAAAAAAAAAGAAAGCAAAAAGCTACTCAATTATTGGCTCCAATAGCTCGTGTTTCACTAAGCTGCTTTGTATTTCCTTTTCTCTCTAGTTTTGGGGCATTGGTTTGCCTGCAAGCTTAATTCTCTGATAGATCTAAGATGTGTTCTTCATTTTTAGTTTGTTCAGGTTTTTTTGGTACTGAGGTTGGGAGTGATGATGTCCAAACTCTATATGTTGTAATAAAAACCAGAAGTCTAAAATTTTTTAAAAGACAATGAATGCCTTATTCTTGGATGGGATAATATAGATCTTAATTCTCTTTAATTTAATCTATATTCCATTCAAATTCTTCATTTGAAAACAATGCGAATTATTTAAAAGATTAAAGATGTGACAAAGAGCCAATAAAATAGTTCTAAAAGAATGATAACCTCATGTCAAAAACTACAGTAATTGAAACAACAGGAAATATGCTGAAATGTACATCCATCTGATTAGAACAGAGCTGAATATTGTAAAAATAGATAAAGTTCATTTATGAATACCTTATATGATTAAAGTGGAGCTTCATATTAGAGGGGAAAGTATGGATTATGCAACAAATGTTTTTGAGACAACTGGTTAGACATTGCAATATTTTAAAAATATTTCATATTTTCTAAATGAAGTTAGATCCATCCTGGTGCCTTCAAACAAAATAAATTCCAAATAATTCAAAGTTTTATCTATTAAAATTAACAATAATAGTGCTACCTGCAATGAAGATGGGGACTTAAATGCTTTTCTGTTGCCTTCCCCTCTCAAATTCAATTTGGCTAACGAATGCCTCCTTTGTTTTTAGTTTTATTTTATTAACAATTAAAATACTTAGGCTATAAGGTTTCCTCCACGTTTTGACTTATCCATGTAATGTAAGTTTTAGTATGAAATGTTGTCCTTTATATTATATCTTAGTTTAGAATTTCAGTTTTGATTACTTCTTTAATCCAAGGGTTAATTAGAAAAATAGTTTATAAATTTCAAATAATTTTATCATATTTTTATGATTCATTTATTTTTAAGTTATCGTGAAAGAACAGATCCTTTAAAGATATTATTTGCAGAATTTTTAAAGGAAACTTGACTCTAGAATCTTATATCCAGTCAAATTAATATTGAAGTAGAGTGCAAAATAAAAAATGCACAGGCATACAAATACTCAAAAAACTTTGCCGGGCGTGGTGGCTCACGCCTGTAATCCCAGCACTCGGGAGGCTGAGACAGGCAGATCGTTGTGAGTTCAAGACCATCCTGGGCTACAAAGTGAGCTCAAGGCCAGCCTGAACGGCATAGTGAGACCCTGTCTCAAAAACACCAGGGCTGGGGACCTAGCTCAGCGGTCTAAGCGCCTGCCCGGCCAGCGCAAGGTCGTGAGTTCAATCCCCGGTGCCGCAAAAAAAAAAAAAACAACAAAACTTATCACACAATTTTCTAAATTAATAAATTATAGACTCTATAAAAATGAAAAATGATTCTCAAAAAAGGCAAAATTAGAAATGGAAAAATGGTGAGCAAATGAGTAAGTGTATTTTATAATGTTCTAAACAATTGTTGACACATAAAATTAGTAATAGTCTGCAACTAAAACTCTTGGGAAATAGTTGTACTATTTAGGGTTTTGCAGGGGACAGGACAAATACATTCATGAGGAGGTTCATTCTAGGAACTGGTTCACACAGTTATGGTGAATGAAAATTCTTACAATCTGCCCTTTCAAGCTGCAGAACCAAGAAAGCAGTGGTGTGATTCCGCCGAGTTCAAAAGTATTGATGATGTTGGCCCTACGTCAACTCCAAAGGGTGAGGAACCAGGAGGGCTGGCATCCGAGGGCAGGGTAAGATGAATGTCTCTGCGCAAACAGAACTAAATGTGTTCTTCCTTCATCTTTTTTCTGTATCCAGGCTCTCAACAGGTTGGATGATTCCCACCTGCACTGGTGGGCATCCCCATGCGATCACCTTTACTTAGTCCACACATTCATGTACTAAGCTCTTCCAGAAACACCCTCACAGACATGCTCTGGCATAGTTTCACCAGTTATCTGGGTGTCCCTTGCTCCACTCAAGCTGTCACATAAAATCACGTCAACGTGAAAGGTGACAGGCAGCTTAGAAGAAAAAATGAGCACTGAAAGGAGCTAAATTTCTTGTCTCAGTGCAGGAAAGGTAAGAGCAGAGCTGATATAAATACTGCATAATTTCAGGTGTCTAGTTGATAAGATAAATTTAGTTCTGTACTATAAATTTAAGTGAAATTACTAGAAGACTAGGTATGCAACACTCAGCTTTTAGACTGCTACAACAGCCACAAAAATGTGCTCAATATGACAAACTAGAAAAAAACAAGAAAGGAAGAAAAAAGGAAAAAGGAAGGACAAGAGAAAATGTCAAGGGTGCAGAGAATCAGAAAAATAAGGATGGGATGGAAGATGAAACAATAAAGTAAATTAAGAACAAGTCCAGTTATATCATTAGTCACAAGAAATATAAGTGTGCTGAATTTCTCAATTCAGTTGTGGGAAAATAAAGTTCAGCTATACTTCATACACATATGTGCTAGTTACCTCTTTCCTGCAGGGGATACAATCTAAGATCTCCAGTAGCAGCCTAAACTACAAATAGTACTGAACCTTATACACACTATTTTTTCCTCCATATATGTGCCTATGATAAAGTTTAATTTATAAACGTGGCACAATAAGTTAATGATAATAATGACAATGATAAAAATGTACTGTAATTAAAATTATGTGAATGTGGCCTCTCTCTCAAAATATTTTTCACCCTTTCACTTAAAAGAAAGCTTTTTACTATCCAAATTTCCAGCATTACTACTCCTATGATCTGGGGCCATTAATAAGTAAACTGAAGGTTATTTGAACAAAATCATCATGACACTGTGATAGTCAATCTTATAACCAAAATGACTACTAAGTGGACAATGGGTGGGTAGTATATGCAGTGTGGATACACTGAACAAAAATGGATGATTCATGTCCCAGATGGGATGGAGTGGTTCAGCAAAAGATTTCATGAACTACTCAGAATGACATATAATTTAAAACTTATGAATTGTTTATATCTGCAACTTTCCATTTAATATTTTCAGACTTTCTATAGGTGAGCAGAGGTAAATGAAACAACAGAAAACAAAATCATGGATGAGGGGAGACTAATGTTAATAGAAAAAAAACCTAGAAAAATTGAAAACAAAGGTGTAAAAGATATAACAATATTTCATTAGCCAAGAGAAAACATATAAAAGTATTGCTCTAATAGAATTCAAAGCAAATAGCATCAAATACGGAAAGGAGACTATTTATACAGATAAAAGAGTCACTCTACAAGAAAATGTGGAAATCTGAATGTCTCAATATGTAAAAACACAGCTTAAAAATATGTAAAAGATGTCAAGCTTCAGCAAGCTCACACGCTGCCTGAGAAACTTGTTGAAAATGCTGACTGTCGGGATTTGTCTGCAGCTCCTTGCCACAGTCCTAGTCCATCTCAATCAACATGTCTCCCCTGGAATGTAGCAACACCTCCTCTCAGGTCAAAATTGTAATTAAAACCTTAAACCTGAGGAATTAGGTGAGAATGATCAAGGAAACAGTGATGGGCTCAAAGTCACACAGATAATTAATGGCAGATAGGGAGCGAGGTTCTGAGAATCAGGAGCCTTGGATTTCAAAAAGCAGCACTGATTCTCATATATTTTTCACATCAAAGTACATAAATGGGATGTATACTTTTCTACTGTGGGTGAAGGAAAAGCTGCTATGACATTCTGAAAAAGTGTTTGCCATGATTAGCTTAGCTCAGGTATTTATTCCTTATCAGTTTTCCTGATCTCAGTTAACCTCACATGCTATTCAGGAACTTGCAGCTAGACCCCAAATACCAGGTCAACTCAAGATCTTTTCTTGTGCAGGACAACAAGTTTCACATCCTGCTAGATCAGGCTAATGTGAATTTCTGAGAGTTGACATGTGCATATAAGCCACATGCCAGATCTCCCTCTGTAATAAATCAGGACTGTTGGCAAGGCATCTCTCCATCATCAGTGAAGAAGGCTGTGGTGCAAATGCCACAAGAAGCAACACGCTGTCATTTAGTATCCTCCGTGAACACCCAGGTATAGATGAATTTAAGATATTTCCTAAAAGTAAACCCTAAGGGAAGTAACTGGAGGGCATAATGAAGCAAGGAAGTCCTCAAGGACACACTGAATGGCCTGCCTCATAGTTACACAATTAATTGAGTGACTCTTATCGAGTTACTGGGTTGGTTCTCCTCCACATTTGGCAAGCTGAAGCCTTCGTTTGTCAATATAGAAATACTGGGGACAGAATAAAATGTTTTCATGTTTAGTGAAATCCATGTGGGAAAAGTAGAAAAAACCCAGATATCCCGTGCATAAATGGAAAGCAAGTGTGCGATTTCCCTTTTGGAACATTTGCGAGGTTTTTAATTCCAGTACTTATGAAGTTCTTAGAAAGATGCACCCTAGTGAAGACATAATGTTTTCATCTCCAACTACAAAATAGCACAAGGGAGTTTTAGCTTACATAGAAAGAGGAGACAGGATTTTCAATGGAAAAGCCAACAGATCAGAAGTAAGTGGATTTAAGAAGCCAGGGATTTAGTAAGTTTAAGAATTAACACTGGCTTTTCTATAACTTGAAGTCTTTGCAGAACATGTGGTTTCTGAAGAAAAGCTCTTTTGGGGAAAAAGCTGACCAAGTGTGAAATGGCCCTGAGTCAGAAACCAGACAGACCTATTGGGGTGAGTCACAAAATTATGAAGGGTCCCACCCTGGACACGAAAAAAAAAAAAAGGATAAACGAGGCCAGAGAGAAGTATAGTGCAGCTGGTAAATAATGTAGCTGAGATTCAAATCCATTATACCATGCTGGAGAATCTGGAAGAAGGTTACAAGCAAAGCTTGGCAGAGGCTTTGTAGTCAGGTGGTCAAAGACAAAGAAATGAAGCCAAGAAGAATTGACAAAGTTACAACAACCAACTGGATATGGGTGGGGCCATGTGGAAGGCGAGGGGCCTTCCTGGTCCTGTGGCTCCTCCTTGGTCCTGTGGAAAGCTTGGAGAGCAAAGGATTGGACCTAGTCCCAGCAGCCTGGCAGTACCCAAGTCCTTTAAGGATAATGATAGACAGTGGAAAATGAAGCCAGGAATTCAAGCATGAAAAGCGAGAACAGAAACCGTCTACACCCACACAGCTTACTGATTATGTTAACATTGCATTTCTACCCCACTGTCTTCATCAAAGTGAGCTTATTATTCCAGGAAACTCTTGTCCTGGATGATAAACATTCAAGGGGTTGCAGGCCAATCCTCTGAGTGGGCTTGGGCTGACCCACTTCTGCCTCCTCTCTCATTTGTCCTCAAGAACAGCTGTAGATGAGCTGAGAAGGAAGCATAGTGAGATGGGGATGAACTGGACTAAATAGCCCCAACTTTGCTGCGATTTGCACTGGAAAAGGGTGCTCTTGAACGTTTTAGCCCAGTAACTAATGATTCCCCAAGTATGAAACTCAGAGTGGGCTACTTTCTAGTTTCCTTAGCTGCCATGCAAGTGAGGCATACCCAATTATATCTCCCTCTGCCCCAGAAAACTCTCCTAAGCTTTGAGGTTGTTATGGTTGATACATTGTGTCAATTTGAGTTTAAAAGTTTAACTAAGAGACTCAGCAGGAGCCAGGATCCTTACTTTGTAAATATCCTCATCCTGTGTGAGAGGAAGGCACAGAGATTTTGTGAGTGCTATAGGCACTCTGGAGGGAGTGGTGGTCTGTATACAATATAAAGGAGGAGAAGAGGCTTGCTCTCCACTTTTGCTCGGACTGCTTTTGCTGGCTGCTACCTTGAAGTGTTGCCCCTGTGCCATGCCACCCTGCCTTGGAGCCAGCTGATTATGGACTGAAGCCTCCGCAAACAGTGAGCTAGATAAACCTTTCCTTCCTTCATTTTGGGTGTTAGTTATTTTGTCCCAGCAATGAGAGAAAAGTAACCAAGACAGAGATATTGACTTGAGATGAGTCCTAGGCCTCTTTTATCCCTTGATGCCTGTCCATAAGTAATAAATGTGCTCCAGGTGACTTGTTATATGGGGGTGTTGTCTCACCAGACTCAGGTAAATTGGTAAACAGTTCACAGTAAACCTTCTACTTATAATTTCTAACCTAAATTATAGTCCCATACTATTACATCACGATATCTAATCCTAATTGAACCTTCACAGTGCAAGACCCACCTTAAAGCAGTTTCCAAATATTCACAAATATTCCAACTTTGCCTTCCCACTCTCTGAGACACTGCTAAAATTTTGGGAAGGAGGTACTCTCTCATATTGGCTTAAAGAAAAACTGGGTTATCTTATTCACAAGTTGCTTTGTTGATATTTGTTCAGCATTGGACAACATTGAAAGTCCACCAGTATCTAATCTAAACCTTCTCACTACTATAGTCCACTTTACCTATTTCATTACCCATCTTAACCCATTTCTCCCAAAATTTTCATAAAACCCTTATAAATTAGAAGCTAACACAAGGCAAAATTGATTAGAGAAAGCCTACTAAAGGATCCATCATAGTTTATCCTAATCCTTGTAGTATTCCTATCCTCCCAGTCAAAAACACTAATAGGCAATACAAATTCATCAGGACCTCATGGCTGTAAATAGCCCCTTGGGGTTTCACTATAGTACCAAACTTCAATAGTAGTTTATGTTAGATGCCTTCTAAAACTATATACGATACAGTGGCATATCTGCATTTTGCATTCTTTTGTGCCTTTTAAATTAAAATAGTCAATTCTTGTTTGTTTTCTCTAAGGAAAATCAACAGCCTGGACATTTATGTCCCAGAAATATATTGAGGCACTCTTATGTTTTAGAAATCTTCAATGAGCACTACCGGAGTTTAGATTGCCCTGTGGTTTTATTCTGGTGTGCCAGATGGATGACCTTTGGTTATGGTTGGAAGTGAGGTAAGCTCTAAGACTGACTCCATCTATCCATTTACTGTTTCAGCTCAGGAAAACCATGAGGTTACCAAAATGTACAATAGATATTGTGATAATGAACAGGAAAGAAAGTGCTCAAAAGGAAAGAACAACTGGGATAGGGAAAAGGGGAAAAGGAGAAAAGGAAAGAGGGAAAGGATTATATGTATATAGGTATACATAAATATTTGTGCATGTATGCATATATATACAAGATAGATAACTGTACTACTGATCTCTGTTAGTTTATCCAAAAGAACAGTTTGTGCTTTCATTGTTTGTTTGATCATTTTTTCATGCATAAATCTTGTAACCTGAACAACTACTTCTAAAATAACAATATTCAATATATTAACTAGTGTTATTTCCTATTTTTTTTGAAATTCTGTATCATTTCTATTCTTTTTTCTGTTTTGCTTTTTAAAATTAAAAAAAAAAGTAGTGAAAATATGAAACTAACTTCAGTACTTAAAACAAGTATCGGCAATCTATAGCCACTCACCAAAATCAGCATGTGCCTACTTTGTGAGTAAAATTTCATTGGAACATTTATTTCATACTCATTCGTTTACTTATTGTCTGCGGTTACTTTAACACTACAACAATTAAGTTGAATAGTTGCTGTGTAATGCTTTTGTTCCACAAAGTCTAAATTACTTATTATCAGGTCCTTTACAGAAAAAGTACAAACCATGCCTCAACCTGAGACACGATTTATCTCAAGGGAGTAAACACCTTACTGCTAACCAATTATAGTTCACCCAAAATTTACTAGGTCAGAGACAAGTGAGAGGATTCTTCACTCTCAGTTCACCAAGTACAAAGCGTTCTTAACTTTCCCAGTTGCCACTCCACCACAAGACTTAACAAAGTTTTCAGTAACCGAGCCTCTTCCCTGGAACACTAAATATGAACACATCTTTGGTGAATTATTAGCTCTCCAACACCCTTGTACTGTTTCTGCCCTTTGTAACTGAGAGGTTGGAATAAGCTGGTGGCAACAGCCCACCTACTTTGTCAATAGCCACTGTTATGGTTGATACATTGTGTCAACTTGAGCAGTTTAGAAGTTTAACTGAGAGACTCAGCAGGGAGCCAGGGTTCTTACTTTGTAAATATCCTCATCCCCTGCAAAGGAGGGCAAGGAGATTTTGTGAGTGCTACACCCACCCTGGGTGGGGTGGCCCGTGTACAATATAAGGGTGGAGAAGAGGCTTGTGCTTCCCCCTTTTGCTCAGGCTGCTGCCTTGAATTGCTGCCCCAGTGCCATGCCACCCTGCCTTGGAGCCAGCTGATTATCTACTGAAATCTCCAGAAACTGGAAGCTAAATAAACCTTTCCTTGCTTCACTTTGGGTGTCAGGTGTTTTGTTCCAGCAACAAGAGAAAAGTAACCAAGACAGCCACAGTAGCTGAGCCAGTGGAGGCATCTGCTGACTTGCTCCAGGTTCTCCTTTAAATTTGATGGTTCCTCATACTGTACAGTCACTGCTGCTTACTGAAAACACACAGTGCTTCTCAGTGAAAAGGCTTACCTTGTATGAAATCCTATTTCCCCCCCAGGTATTGCCATTTATCACTGTAGTACTTTAAAATCTTGATGCTTTTCTTCTATTACCTGAAACATAAGAAATTTATAACTGTTCACCCTCTGTTCACAAATTCTCTATGCCCTGAATAAATTTATTAGAAATACTTTTAGAAAACCTAGACTTGATCTTGTTTGTAGATGGACCATAGCTTAAGACTGACACAGCAACATATCAGGTGAGAATATTGCCTGTTATCATAAGCAAAATATCTCCAGATGGAATAATGTATTAGATAGACTCGAGCTTCTCCGTTATGTAGAAATGAAAGGATAATTCTCACTGATAAGAGATATATTTTCTTTTTGGAATGTAGCCCATAATTTTGTTATTTTTTTAGCCCATAATTTTGGAATGCTTTGTAAAAAAGGTTCTTGACCCTAAGAAAAACTCCAATTCCAGTGATCAGCAAAATGCTCTCTACTTCTCTCAGGAGATGTCAATGACAACAGTAGGATCTCATACAAATGGTGATAAAGAGAACAGAGTGAATTCCTGTAGCTCAGTATGCCAGACAGGCAACACTCACTAAGATTCTAGCCCTAATGATTGTACAAGAGATTATATTATTGGGAAAGTTGAAAGAGGCTTTTATAGCACATCAGTGATGGGACCCTAAGCAAGAAAAGTGGTACTGGTAGAAATTCAGATGAAAAGTACACGAGAATAATCTCTGATGCTCTAAGCATGATTCCTTAGAAGTGCTAGAAAATCTCTCAAATGAAATCTTGCCAAAATTTTTATTTTATGTGAAATTACCCACCACTTCCAGATAAACTGTCAAGGACAAACTAGCTACTAACTCATTGTAGGGGAAGCTACTAAATTTTCCCAGGATGTCTCTGTTGCATATATTGCCTGTCACTAGTATAATACTGATAAAACTGTGAGAGTGAGATGTGGACAAGAGAAGAATGCTCAGGAGCCTTTAAACATCTCCAAATGGATTTTATATATCTATCCTTGCAATAAATTTGTAAACATAACTTACTTGTTGTTTGCTCATTCTTGAGATTTATCTATCCATTCTTTTCTGGAGAACTGTGGCTCTAACAATTGCAAAAGAGAATTTTTGATGTTGTGATTCCAATTTAGGGAATCCCAAGAGATTGCTCTAGCGACAAGTTCTTCTTTTACTCTAATCTGGTTCCCTCTGATCTCCATTTCTTGATGTTTTTGTCTTTATGTAATCTTCTACCATTGACTGTGGTCAGGACCGGTGACTTACTTCTAACCAGTGAGATGGTGGGATGCTATGCCTGTAATTATCATATATGACTTATTTTGCTAGCAGACTTATTCAAAGATTCTACTTCCCAGTTTCATGAAGTAAGTAGTCATGTAAAGAAGCCCCAGTGGCAAGGAACCACGGCAGCCTCTAGGACCTGCAGGCAGACTCCAGCCAACAGTGAGCAGGAAGTCTTTACACTGTTGGTAACTTGTTACGCAGTAATAGAGAATTGGTATATTAGAACTACTATGTAAAAGCTTTGCACGGTTCTGCTACCTAGGCAGACACCTTACTGTCAGTATCAGGCCCAGTCATCAGGAAAGGTGTAAAGTACATAGAACAAATAGAACTCTAAAGCTTGAATTAGCAAAACTTCCAGAGATTATTAGTCATTCATGACTTGAAGTATTGCCATGGGCTTTGATGACAATGAAATCAGTTCTTTCTGGGATTCATCAAATCTTGTATGGATTTTAACTAGGTAGTCACGACATCTAAGATTATCATTTCTAATTCTAGACTGTACATTATCACAAATAGACACAACCAAATATTCCAGGGATTCACACAATACACTCAGTATTATCATCCATAGGTATCAGCAACATTTTCTCAACGTCATCCTGAACAATGTTTATGACCTAAATCAATGAGCTTTTGTAAATCAACTTCCACATAAATAGAATTTGGAAGAGTAATAAGAAAGAGATGCAGTATCTTTGGCGTTTCAGTCACTTTCACTGATGTCACAAGTAAGACATCACTTTTGCTTTGGAGTCGTTCAGTTCTCTTAATATTCCAAACTTTTTATGTGAAAATAGAACAAAATTTCATAACAAAATATCAAGAGAATAGCAATAGTTAATACACTGTCTATCAGTATCATCAAAGTAGTTACTCAGAGAACAAGACCTAGACATAAAAGTTTCTCTCTTCCCAAAAAACCAAACAGTAACAATACAAAACTTTCTTTTCATTGAAGTAAGACCAAACTAGTAATATAAATGAAACAAATTAGCATATATATTAAATTTTTTTGAAACAGCAGAGTAAGTAATTTAGGAAATTATTCTACTTCTTATTTATCTGATATATATGTATATCCATCTGATATTTAAACCTGTGTGGCTACCTTATTTCACTTAACATTATGTTCTCAAGTTGCATTCATTTACCTACAAACGCCTCAAATTTATCTTTCTTTATTGCAGAGTAGTACTCCATTGTGTATAAATACCACATTTTCCTTATCCGTTTATGTGATGGACATATACACTGTTTTCAAGATGTAGCTATTATAAATTGTGCTTCTATAAACATGGATATGCGTGGATCACTATCATAGGTGATTTTAACTCTTTCTGGAAGGTACCTAGAAAGAAGATATATGGGTCAAATAGCATTTCTATTTTTAATCTTTTTAGGAATCTCCACACTGATTTCCATAGCAGTTGTACTAGTTCACATTCCCACCAGAAGTGCAGACAGGTTCCTTTTTCCTGTAGCATCTCTAGTGTTTGTTATTATTAGATTTTTTGATGATAGCCATTCTTTTTGGGGTAAGACATTATCTCAATGTACTTTTAATTTACACTTCTCTGATGACCAGGGATGATGGACATTTTTTTCATGTGTTTACTGGCCATTTGTACTTCTTCTGAGAAGGGTCTATTCACTTTAGGTGCCCATTTTTGATTGGGTCTTTTATTTTGGGGTGTCTAACATTTTGAGTTTTTTATATGTTCTTGATGTTAGACCTCCGTCTGAGGAATAGCTGGCAACTTTTTCCTCATTCTGTAGGTTGTCTCTTTACTCTGTTGGTTGTTTCCTTTTCTGTGCAGACTTTTAATTTGATATAATTCCATTCGTTGATTCTCAGTATTATTTCTTGTCCCACTAGAGTTCTGTTCAGAAAGTCCTTGCCTATGCCTGTGTCTATGTCTACAAGAGTTGCACTTATTCTATCTTCCAACAGACTGTTTCAGCTTTAATATTTAGATCTTTGATCCATTTTGATTTTAGTTTACTGCATGGTGAGATGCATAGATCTGCACTCAGTCTTCTGCATGTGGATATCTAATTTTTCCAGCACCATTTAATAATGGTGAAGGCTGTCTTTCTTCTAGTGTATGTTTTGGGGCCCTTTGTCAAAGAGCAACTATGCCTGGGGTTGTTTCTACTTCCTCTGTCCTGTTCCACTGACCCTGTTCCACTGCCTGTTTTTGTGCGAGTGCCATGCTGTTTAATCACTGTAGCTTTATTAATGTTCCAAATGTAGTTGCCTGGAACCGTGTCAGCTTGATAGGCAGCGTTAAAACATTAGAAACCATCTTTCAACCCTATGTAAGTATTTTTCCCAAAGATGATTTAAAAGTAATTCTTAATGACTGGTACTGAATATGTGGCATAAAGCTTTCTGCAAATTGGTTGTAGGCATGATACCTTGGTAAACTGATGCCTATCTTGAAGATAGTGATCCATTTTAAACATCAGTTTACCCTCCAGGAACTGCAGTTAGGTAACATATTTTAAGGGGAAAATTAAGCCATGATTTGAAAGCCAAAGCCCTAACCCTAAGTGGTAATTTTTTATTTTCTTTTCTCCTCTTGATTCTTTACTATAAGAGGCTCTGATGATACGGAAAAATTCAGAAGAGTTGCAAAATGTCAGTATGGCCATAGAACTCCTTGCTTAGAAGGATCATGAATTGGACAGGTAGTAAATCAGAATAGAGTCAATTTATATGTAATTGGCTTCTTAAGAGGAAGTGTGTATTATTTTTAGGGAAAGAATAGTGTGCTGTATCCTTACAGGCTTCTCAGCAATCTTTAATATTATTAAAAATAACTAGAGAGAACATACATTGGAGAAAAAACAGCCTCTTTAACAAATGGTGCTAGAAACCTGGATAGCCATATGCAGAATATTGAAACTAGATTCCTGCTTCCTACTCTGTACTAAAATCAAAACAAAGTGGATCAAAGACCCAGATATAAGACCGGAACCTTTGAAGCTGCTGAAAGATAGCATAGGGGAAACACTTGAAGTCATAAGCACAGGCAAAGACTTCCTAAATAGGATTTCAGTAGCACAGGAAATAATATCAGGAATCAACAAATGGGACTACATCAAATTAAAAAGCTTCTGCACAGCAAAGGAAACTATTAACTGAGTGAAGAGACAACATACAAAATAGTAGAAAATCTCTGCTATTATGCTGATAGAGAATTAATATTTAGAATATAAAATAAACTCAAAAATTAACTCCAAATAACCCCATCAAAAAATGAGCATATGAATTGAATAGATACTTCTAAAAGAAGAAGTACAAATGGCCAACAAGTATATGAGAATGTTCCATTTTTTTAGCCATTAGGAAAGTGCAAATCAAAACTAAATTGAGATTCCACCTCTCTCTACTTAGAATAACTACCATAGAAAATACAAAACAAAATGCTACTGAGGACTCAAGGGAAAAGAAACACTACTAGACTGTTGATGGGAATGTAAAGTAGTACAATCACTATGGAAATGAAGAGTGCTCAAAAACAGAAAAAGGAAAATCAGAAATATCATTTGATCTAACTGTGCCACTCCCTGGTATGCCACACCCAAAAGAATTAAGAACAGCTTACTATACAGATATATGCATGCCCCTATCTACAGTAGCACGGTTCACAGTAGCTAAGCTATGGATGAATGGTTGAAGACAATGTGGAATGCACACACGGTGGAATGTTATTTAGCCATAAAGAAGAAGGAAAAATTGTCATTTGGAGAACGATGGATGTAACCAGAGACGATTATGTTAAGTAAAATAAGCCAGTCTCAGATTATTAACTATTGCATATTTTATTATATAAGCAATATAAAAATTTTTAAAATAATTAATTTTATTTTTTATTATTAATGCATGATTGCAGTACACAATGCGCTCTCTCTGAAATTGCCTCTTGTGGCTATCTCCTATCCAATCACTATGGTAGGGTAACCCCAGAAACCCTAAAGTGTAGCTATTCTGTTTTTCACTCTAAAACATTTAACCCCTTCTCAAAATGAGTCCTGTTAAATACTCTCAGATACGGCAGGTGCTGCACTGAATTTTCTCTCCAACTGTAACCTGTTATACAGTTACTTTCAGAGCAAAACCTCACACTGTTTTTGCAGTTTATAAGAATCAGGAACTTTCCTTGGACTGGAGCTGCCAGCCCAGTTCGTTGTTTCTGTCTGGAGCTGCAGACCCTGCCTGGGCTTTCAAGTACTTTGTGTTAGTGGAGGCAGATTTCCCTCCCTGGTACCAGGGTTAGCATTCCAGACTGTTTCCTTTTTTTCTCTGCATTGCATTCAGCTTCTCTGTAGTTCCTAGCTTTCCTGTAAGCTCTTTCTTGATTCCTGGAAACCTCCTTTTTTTTCTTCACTAAGTTGCTTTTTTTCAGGTGTCTTTATTCCAGATCCAGAAAAGCTGTACTTTGCTGGTGATCTTTACTCTGCCATTTTAATCTCCCCAAAATTAGTTAATTAAAGGAGATATAACAAGAAACTAGAAGAGAGATTTAGAGATAGGGAGGAGAGTTGGGGGAGGAGAGGGAAAGGAGATGGGGATAATGGAGGTGAAAATAATTATGTGCATGTACCAATATACTGAAATGAATCCCATTATTCTGTATTGATAATATGTACTAATAAAGACAATTTTAAGTAAATAAGTAGAAAACAAATAAAGAAGCATAAATTTAGATCATCTAAACAATTACCCATGTTTGGTTCTGTAGATTCTTCAGGTTGGGGATAGAATCTGTTCTCTTAGTTTAACTGGTTCTGAGCTTAAAAGTGGAAAATGAACTCTGATTTCAATTTTTGGAGGTGTGACCTCCAGAGTCTTAAAACTGCTATATAACAAATGATCTAGCCATGTGTTTTACCTTTATGTCCATCAAAGGACCCCTCCAAAAGAACAGAAAACATGAAACTTATGGAAATTGAAACATCATCCCTAAATTGATCAAATGCCCAGATGTTGAGGGTCTATTTTTTCAGTACAGGCTGAATAATGACCACAGACGAGATACAGAAACAAAATCATCTGCATCCCCACAGCTTACTAGCCAAATCACTACAACTTTACTAGTGCCCCGATGCCTTAACATGACATTAGCATTTCAAAAACTCTTGGCCAGGAAGATAAAAATTACAAGTAAGTTTATTGTTTATTTTAGGAACTTTCTGGAAAAAAAACACCTAAATGAACTCAAATATTTAACTTTTCAAAAGATAGTAACAAACAATAGTTTATCCCTAAGACTCTTTGAGTCCACAGCCTCAAAACCCTTGCTTTACTTTCTTCCATTCCTAGACTATTATATCATATCCCACTCCTATCCCAATTCAGTCTCAATACTGAAAGACCCAACTTACATTAGACTGCAAAACCTCACACAGATTCCAACTTTGCCCTCCCTATTCTGAGACATTAAGACTCTGTCAAAGCAATGTTCTCCGTTACTCTAACAAGAGTAAACCCGGCTTTGTTTTGATGTTATTTTTGAGAATCAAATGTTTGAGAAAAGGCAGGATGAGGGTCAGTTAGGGGACCTAAGGAATTGAGGAACAAGGGAAGGCCTTCATTGACGAGATGACGACAAATGCTAGAAGGCCCAGCCACAAGATATTGTAAGTCCATGGGTCAAAGAGTACATTTATTTGCTTTTATCAAAATTTGAATTGGTTTAAGTATCCAGAATGGTACTGAGCCCACACAAAGGGGTTAAGTATTTCCAGCTATAGGCAATGAAAGGGCGGGAACTTCAAGGACAGGAAGGCAGACAGGTCCTTAAAATGTATGCCTTTAGAGAATGACAAAGACAGTGAAAGTTAATGAGGATTTATGAATTTTTTTCCAAGTGCGCATTTAAATGGATGGAAACTTGAGATCTTGTTTTGAAGCTGGATGTAAGACAATTCAAGAAGGAAAGCACCCAGAAGAATTCGCACCTGTATTTTATTCTTACGGTAAATTCTTCATCTTTCTTGCCTTGGTTTTTATCCTGTGCAAAGTATAAACGATAATCATTTCCCTAGTCTCTTTTCTGTTGATTCACTTGCTTAATTTGCTTTGCTGCCCTTTAATTTCTTCTCTCCTTTTCCTTGTGCCTCTCTTTTCCAGTTCACTACATTTTCCCCTCACCTTTTATCACTAATGCATATCTGCGAGGAAACCAGTCATCAGGGTTCGGCAATCAGAAATGGGCAGAGCCTAGGTCAATATTCAAGTTCGAATTTGTTGTAAGTATGAATGTGGATAAGTCACTTATTCTCTTCCTTCATTTTATTATATGTAAGGAAAGTAAAGAGAGCACCACTATCTTTAGGTATTCTTAACTGTCAATTATCCAAGGTCTGATTATTCAGCTTTCTTGCTTTGACCCTCAAGAGGAAAACTGGTATAATGCAGAGGAAAACACTGCTCAAGCTCGATGAGTCCTGGCTTTTTTCCTTCCTAACTTTTTGCCCTTGGCAAGCCAAGAAAACACTCTGAAGCTCAATTTCCTCTCTGGTCAAAAAGGCTGTCTACTCCACAGTGCTGCTGTGCAGGGCCAACAAGATAATACCCATTAAAGACCTTCCTACGCAAATGGTAGTGGCTTCTATAATCACGGTGTAATAAATATTTATGGATCTGTGTAGACTTTCCACATTATAAAAAATGGAGACTAAAAAAGCCATAAAACTGCATGGGAAAAACCATTACAAGCTTAAGAAGGTGCTTTGCACACTGTAAAACAAATTACAAATTCAAACTAGGCTTAGCATTTTTTTCTTTCCTATGCCTGTAAGATTTTTTACTGTTGATTAGCGGATTCAAAAAAAAGTCAGCTTCTAGTAAAGCAGTATTTCTCATAAGTAATCATGAGTGAGAGTCAAAACAGTAAAAGAAGGTGCCCCCCCCCCAGCCAGTGTACTTCAGTTTCTTAGTTTTTCAGATAATAGTTCCTAGTCCAGTTCTGGTTGCTTCTGTCTCTTAGAAACGGTCCCTGTGATGCATAGCTAGCTGGTCGCTATGATGCGCATTGTATAAACCAATCCCCAGTTGACAAGCCATTCTGCCTCTGTACTTCCTAATTGCTTATCCCATATAAGCCCTAGACCACCACAGATCATGGCCTGATATTCTGGGAATAATCTGCCTCCAAATCCTGGGTGTCGTTTTGGTGTTTCTACTTGCTGTTGCAAAACTACTGCTTAAATGAGATTTGAACTGTGAATTTGATCCTCAGTAGCATGCATGATACCATTATCTTCATTGGAAATGGAAATTTGTTTCCATTTCCTTTTCCTCTCAGTAAGATTCCATGGAAAACGAGAGACTTTGGAATCAGGAAACCCAATTTTTATTCCTATTCTACCATAAAACAAGAAGATTAATATCTCCTCCATAGGAAAATATAAAATAATTTTCATAAAGTGCATGATAACCAAAAGATTGGCTTCTTTCTAGCTGTCAACTTGCAACTTACAACAACTTCAGTGAGCACATAGTTCCTTGATTTCTTATCCCATGTGCCTCAAGTTTTAATCACATCTGACAGCTCTACCTTCAAATGCTGACTTCTCCTCTACATGCTGCCTGTTCTGGCTCAGTTTCCTTTTCCACAAAACAGAGATAATAATAGAACCCAGTTCTGGAGTGGAGGGGAATAGATAAGAGAGTGCACCTAAATGCTTAACCTGATGCCTGACACGTAATAAAATTTAACTAATAGAACTACAGTAATGTAATAATAATACTTCAATTGTGTTCTAATTCACACCTTAATAAACACTCAGATGGGCAGCATTGTGGTTATTGGGCTAGTTGGCCATTTTTTCCTTCTTAGGTTTCCTTGGCTATGTTTCTCTCCCTCCCTTCCCAGGGCAGGTCTGCTTCAGTTCAGCTGCTGGCTGGAACATCTGGCAGGTTGCCCGCTCTTGACGTTTTCTGTTTGTGGAGCCAACAGGCTGGGGAGGTAGAGGGTTTGATCATCTTCACCACTGAGACATTGGAATCTGTTGAGTTAAACATTGCTCTACTGTTACCATCCCCTCCCTTCTCTGCTCCCTCCCTGTGAATGAATCTGGAAAGAATGAACCCGAAGTCTATCTTGAACAGCTATAAAACCTTTATGGTACGTGGGCCGTTCCTTGAGGAGTGGGGCATTAGCCTCCCTGTTCGTTCCTGGAGTAAACAGGACGCGTCAGCGTATTCCCTAACGCGGGGTCAATGTCTAAGGGAGCGGTGCTGTCCGTGCCTGGCACCTGCTGGTGTGAGAGGCCGGCTGGCAGCCGTGCTCCACAATCAACTTTGATGACTGCACTGAGGACAGAGCTCACTGCTGCCGAGCCCCTAATTCACCAAGTAATATTTATCCTGGGATCCAAACATCTCCAAGACTCTCTTCCCTTTGGCTCAGCCCTCTAAAATTACAGGACCCATTTGCTAAGAATGTATTATATGATATATTCATACATAAAACAATATATCCTATAGTACCTATGTATCTAATTAAATTTACATTGATTTTCCAAGTTACTTTCATGAGCAAAACCCAAAGTTGAACTTGTACTTTTTATTGGGGGAGCGTGCTGATTCTGGATTCAGCCTTTGAAGTCACCCCGCGATCCTGTTTGATGTCATCCATAAAATGCTGCCTCTCGGATGGCTCCAGTCAGTCGCCAGACCTTGGTCCATGACTTATTACAGGTACCATCTTTGAAGGATCGATGGCACCATGCCATAATGGTTGACTGCTTGCTTAAAACTTTTTAATTTGTGATACCAGGTGTAACCCTTTCTGACTCTACAAAAAGGACACGGAAAAGCATAATTCATTTTATTAGAGGTCACCATTATTCTTCCTTCTGTCCGTCTTTATACTGTGCAGTGAAACAGTCAGGGATGTTTTATCCCGAGTAAATACCATACTTCTTCCCAGTCAGCTCTCCGAAGGTCTCTCTGTCCTTACGTTCCTCCAATGCTTCTCATCTCTATGGTACGTTCTTATTATTCATTTTAATTTTATTGTAGAATCGATTAGATACTATTCTGGAGAGACTTGCTCATTGCTCACAAGAATTTGATCACCAGAGATTGATGACACAACCAGCCAGCCATAAATGTTTGACACACCCACCCTTGTTTTGTAACACAACCTGGAAATAGATTATGAAATGGAGAAGCTCATTCTTGGATTTGTGGTAACCTCATTAATTCAGAAGCAGTGCTGTAGTCAGTGCTAAAATGAAGAGAAAGAATTCCCCAAAACTCTCAAAAACCATAGTATGAAGAAGTAGAAATACCAATGGTTGGCAAAAGTAATATGTACAAGAACATTTTATAGCAACATAAAAACAAAAAAAAATCTCTAATTATAATCCAGAGTTTAGTTCATGAAAGTTTTCATTATAATTTCTTTCTGAGATGAACGCTAACCGAGTTGAGTGCTACATTAATCATCAAATTTTCCAAGAATAAGGCAAAGGAAAACCTATGGGTAGATTTCCTTGGAGGCAGGAGTTCATTGTCAATCTTAGTCTAATCCACAGTCAGATTCTATAATTTTAAATTTTGACTATGGACAACTCTGAAATAGAAAAAAAAATCATTTTATTTTTGTCTTTTTGCCTTAATTCTACACTACATAATCTGTCTTTTCTAAATGTGCCAATGCATAGTGTTAATCATATACTATTTAGAGCTGGGGATGTAGCTCAGTGGCATAAGCACCTGCCTGGCAAGGGCGAAGTCATGAGTTCGATCCCCAGTACCAAAAAATAAATAAATAAATAAATAAATAAATAAATAATATACTATTTAAAGGTACAAAAAGGAGAATTAAAATTACTCATTGTTCCACCAACCAGATGAAAAAGATAAGCTTTTGCTGAATTTTTCTACATAGAAATACATATAAGTACTTTTGAATTTGGAGGACACTGATCATACCATTGAGAAACATGCTTTTATCATTTAACATGCTTTAAAAAACTCATTTAATGATTCGTCTAAAAATTAGAATCTTCAAATGAGGATTCAAGTATTTATGTGATAGTTAAATTAATGTAACATTTTGATTTTCTGTCCTCCTTGGACATTGCTGACTATCTCTACCTCTAAAAGCTACAAGAATCCACATTTTCAAACTTGTCTATAACTTAACTAACTTACTATGTTTCAGTCCTCCAAGTATAAAAGTTCCACCACTGAGAATAATGTGAATGTCCTCACACTCCTACCAAATCCACTGGTTTACCCACATTCGCATCCACAAAGTCTATGTTGTCTGCTGATGAAAAGGATGAGCTGGCCTAAGACCAACCCCCTTCCTTGTGTTCCTGGAAGTCCTTTCCCTCAGGACTTCTCAAGGACTCTATTTCCATTATTTTTTAATCTAATAATTTTATCTTCATTTGCTAAGCATTCATATAATTATAAACATCCAGATATTTAGCAACTTTTTGTTTTGTTTTTAGTGGTATAGATACAATTTGCACCAAAGGTAAATAAAATTAAAAAATACATACATGGCATATGGTTATCAAGATGTGCTCACTTCCTTAGAGCTTCAGTGACAACATTCCTTTTTTAAAATAATATTTCTCTTCTTGTGCAAAGGCTGATAAAAGCATACTGTGAATGTTTACAAATTTTGGTGCAATAAAAACACGTTGCCATCAATACCTCAGGCAATGCTGTCCCTCTCTTCCAACAGTTACCCTGTTGTTTTTGCCACTTTCTGAAGCAGTTTCATTCTTTAAAAAGCAAAAGAATTCATGAATTGATATGCCTAAAGGAAGAAATACATAGAGACGATCTGGGCTTGGAAGATTTTCATTTTCTTTGGTTATTTTTGCTACATACATAGCCTCTGAGCATGTTAAACTAACATACTTGTTTCTCTCCTACTCAGCAGATTTAGAAGGTAATAACTCAAGCATAGGATAACAGAGTGGAATGGTTTAACAACTGTCTATGGGCTTCCCATGATATGTTCTCTATATTATAAGCATATGTTTACTTTTTCAAACTAGTTCGATTGTGGGAGAAATGTGTTCACTTAGGACTTATAGATAATTTATTTTTTATTTTAAAGAGAAAAAATAATAAAAACAATGATAGAGAATTTCATAACAAGATAACAGGAAATTAACAATGATTAATATATTGTGTAATGTTATCTTCAAAGTAGTTGCTCAGATTACAAGGTGTAGGCATGCAAAATTGATCAAACAATATAAACACAAACCATTCTTTTGAATGACCTAAAAGAAAATAGTAGTATAATTTTCTTAGTTCATATATATCTATATCTATATATATATATCTATATCTATAGATATAGATATATATAGGGGATATATATATATAGATATAGATATGTATGTATATATATATTCTTTTCCCTTCTTTCTTTTCTCCTTTCCCCCATCCAAGTTGTTCTTTCCTTTTGAGTGGTTCTTTTCTATTCACAATATCTATTGTAGATTTTTGGATCTTATTTATCCTTTCAGTTTCTTACTCTAGGAAGACAACAGATGTTTACACAATGACTTTCTCTTCGGCATCATCAGTTTTTCTGACCCCTATTACGACCATTCAAAAGTGTCATAATGTCTCTCAACTTAAAATATTCCCTTTGGCCTTTCAGTCTCCCTCCAGCTTCAGAGATAGTGCCATTCCCAATTCCATCTTTCCTAGTCTTTCTAAAACAACAGAATCAAGCTTGGTTCCCACAACATCAAAATTGCTCTCACCAAGGTCACCAGTGATCTGTGCATTATCCTAAGCAGTGATCGCTTTTCAGTCTCTTGTCTTACTCTGAGGGACATCCTACACAGAGAATCATTCACTTCTTCCAGGAAATAGTTTTTCATTTGAGTGTAAAGACATAATACTCTCCTGCTCCCTGACTGTTGGCTCCTCCTCAGTCTCCTTTGCTGGTTCCTCCCAACTTCCTGATCTCTTAACACCGGAGGGGAACAGGAAGCAGGACTCTTCCTTTCTTCATCAACTCTCATTCTGTAAGTCATGATTTTCAACCCTGGTTTCTATTAGATTGACTCAGTGAGTGCCTGTGAGCGATCTCCAGAGTTACACCTTAATTGATGTAGGAGGGATGTGTTATGGGTGTGTACTGACTCCTCACAGCAAATGCAAACATTATGTACTACACACATGTACTAATAAGAATAATACAAAATTGAAATTATATATATATATATATATCTCCAGCCTTAACTTTTCTCCTGAACTCCAGATTTGAAAATCTAACATCTTCACCTAAAGTAGATGTTTATTAGGTATCTCAAGGTTAACATTCATAAAACCAAACTCCTGATTTTCTTTCACCCAAAATCCATTCCTTCTTCAGTTTTCTGCCTTTCAAAAAATAACTCCAATTTTCCATTTTCCCAACACAAAAACATTGCGATCATTCCAGACACCCCATTTCTTTCACACTGTATTTCAAGTCCTCAGTAAATCCTACTGGCTCTTTCAAAATATATCCAGGATCCAACTACTTCTTATCACTCTACCCTCAGCCCACAAGGCACCATCGTCCCTGCTCTGAATCAATGAAGGAGCCTTACAACTAGTCTCACTGCTTTTGTCCTTGCTGTACTATAATCTGCTCTCAATATGCCATCCAAGTGATAAATGCATGTATTTATTGATGTATTTGGGGGGATAATGGTGATTAAACCCAGGGTCTTCTCACTGAACTATGTCTTGAGTACTTTTTTAACTTTTGAGATACAGTTTCATTAAGTCACCAAGTTTCTCAGGTCAGACTCCAATTTTGTGATCCTCTTGACTCAGCCTTGCAGAGTCCTAAATTATAGGTACACACCATCATGCCCACCTTCAAATGATGCTTTTAAAAAGTACCTCAAGCTAGGTGTGGTGGAATAAGGCCACAATCTCAGTTACAGAAGCAGGAGTATCATAAGTGCAAGGCCAGCCTGGGCAACTTAGTGGAACCATGTCAAAAAAAAAAAAAAAGAAAGGAAAGAAAGAAAGAAAGAAAAGAAGCGAAGCAAGAAAAGAAAAGAAAAAAAAAGAAAAGGAAAGAAAAGAAAAGGCTGAGGGTATATCTTAGTGCGGAAGCTCTGGGTTCAATTGTCAGTACTGGAAAAAAAAAGTACATCAAGTCGTCCCTTCTTGCTCAGAACCGTCCAATGGCTTCCCAGTTCCTTCAAAGAAAAACCTAGAAGCCTTGCAATGATTGCCCTGCTCTGGCCCCTATGTTTCTCCAAATTCATTTTCTGTCTTTCTTCCCCTTTCCCACTCTGGTATCTTTGCTAAACCTTGAACAAATAAAGCACAGTACAACTTTAGAAATTTTTATATTTAGCTATTCTTTTCTCCTTTTCAAAAACCATTTTATCAGCATATGTTTGCAGTACATAATGATTACATTCCTTGTGGGAAGTTGGCACATGCACATAACACATCTTAATTATTCTTAAATCTCCTTCTCCTCTCTTCCTTCCCCCCTCCCTCCATCTCTTGGCCCCCTTCACTTTTGAAAAAGATCTATCATCCTGATTTCTATAGTCTGTCTTTTATTTTGCTCTTTAATTTGTTTAGACTTGGGGTTTCTCATATAAGAGAAACCATGAGATAGTTAAGCTTGTGTGTATTTCAGTTAATATTATGCTATTCTTTCTATCCAGATTGTTCTTTCTTCTGATAGCTGTAGGCCCTGTTTCTTTGCTTCTTAAAGACCTGTCCAGATGTCACCTTAGAAAATGGATCTTTCCTAACCTCCCTGGGTAAGAGAGCTCTGTTGCCCCGATCATTACCAGCCTCTTATTCTCATATAAGGCTCTATTTTTCCTCATAACTTCTCTTACCATAACACATTCAGATGTTCCTTGACTTATGATGACATTATATCCCAATAAAGCCATCATAAATAAAAAACACTGTAGGTCCAAAATGCATTTAATCCACCTAATCTATGGGCATTCTAGTTCAGCCCCCCAGCACACTGTGAGTGTGGTGGTTGAGATCCCAGGGCTGACTGGGAGGTTGGCTCAGTGCTGCTGCTCAGCATCTCAAGAGAGGACTGGACCAAACCTTGCTAGTCTAGGCAAAGGTCAAAATGCAAAGTTCAAAGTGCTGAATTGCTGCTATTCACCTGGTTATGGTTGATACATTGTGTCAACTTGAGAAGTTTAGAAGTTTAAGAATCTCAGCAGGGATCCACAGTTCTTTCTTTGTAAATATCCTCATCCTGTGCAAGAGGAGGGCAAGGAGATTTTATGAGTGCTACACCTGCCCTGTGTACAATGTAGGGGAGGAGAAGGGGCTTGCTCTTCTCCCTTTTGCTCTGGCTGCTGCCTTGAAGTGTTGTCCCGGTACCACGCCACCCTGCCTTGAAGCCAGCTGATTATGGACTGAAACTTCCACAAACTGTAAGCTAAATAAACCTTTGCTTCCTTAATTTTGGGTGTTGGGTATTTTGTCCCAGCAACAAGAGAAAAGTAACCAAGTAACCATCATTGCAAAACCAAAATATTGTAAGTTGAACCATCATCAGTTGGGGTGGTCTGTACCTATGTTTCTACACTAATTGTAAACTCTGTAAGAGTAGTAACTGGGTCATTTTTGATCACTTTAGAATCCATAATACTAGTACAGACCTTGCACAGGGAGACATTTACTAAGTATTAGGAAAGAAGGGAAATTTGTGTATCACAACTGTGCCAGTTTTCACAGATTACTAAAATGTGTGTTTACACTTTTGTAAGAAAAATAGTGGTGAATCAAAAGCAGGAAGCCAGAATGTCAATTCAGCTAAGTTTATCAGGAACTTGGAGGTCATTTATTACAACTTTATGACATTTTGAGAAAACCAATTTGGAGCCATTGAGGAACATGCTGAAAGACTCACTGCAGGTTCCCAGTAGAGACAGATGAGACAACAGACTCACAGACGACTGTTCTGCCAACATGCTACCCTTCCCCAAGGGTCTCTCAGTTTATCTTCTTTTTTAATAAAATTTTTTCTTTCATTTCAGAATAACTCTATCATAAAAATAAGGTATACATACAGTATCACCACTAAGATAATTACTGATCTCAACTAAGAGAAACTGAGACCTGATGAAAAGGGGAATTTCAAGGACACTACTCCAAAAATTCAATAGAAAATGGGAAGCATCTCTTCCACCACTTTTCAACCCACATTCCTCTTTCCATGCTGTACTAAAACCATCACTTTGTGTTCTTCATGCTTCCTTCAGCTTGACTGTTATTGTTCCCATGAACAGAGAGGAAAGTTGAGGCAGAGACCAAGAAGGAAGAACTGTCCAGAAAATAACTGATAGTGCAATTTTGAGGTGGCTTTGGGTCATGGTTACACAGAGAGATTCCCTGTAGGGGAATAAATGGGGAGGCTCTTTGTATCTAATAACTTGACTTTTATCTCTAGTCACTGTAGGTATTTAGTATGTGTGAAGGAGAAGGACACTCCAAAACATGTCAAGTTGGCTTACAGGGACCAGATCTGAAGGCTGGGGGGAGGGAGGGGAGGACCTTTTTAACCATTCAAGTTCTGCTCATTTGTTATAAGCAGCAAATCTGGCCCTGAGCCCAACTCTTACAGTGGAAGATTAACATGATAACCAGTTGCACTACTTCCTCTCCCCAAAGACTCATCCTTAACTTCCTTTGGCTAAATCACAGTGTTTTTTATTTGTAGTTAAAATAGCAGGAGAGCAAGAGAAAGCAAGACAAAGTGTAGTGTCTTATAACCATCCTCCCAATTAAGAAAAAAAAAAAAGCACTCAGCTTTTGAAAACTTAAGCAACAACCATATTTCAATTTTTCTATAAAAGTAGACATTTTTTATTTTTCATTGCAGAGAACAGTTTTCATTTATTTTAATACCACTTGAAATAGATTCAAAGTGTTAGGAAATCATTGCATGAATCAAAGATATTTACAGGATATCCAAGGAATCCTGTAAATTTCAGTGAAATCCTGTTTGCCACAGATTTGGACATTTTTTTCCTCTGTCCTTTTGAACTTGTTTCTGTTCTGCTGCTCTTGCAAAATATCCTTGTATATGGAATAAAACATCTGACAGGATGGTTTTCTTCATAGCTCATTTGCAGCTCATTAGCTTGGTAGGTAGGCATGTATGATAGGTAAGGAAAGGAGCTGAGTGTAGGTAATCTTCATGTAACAATTGTTCCTTTCTCTCCTCAAGATCCTAAAAAGAGCATGGCAGACCCAGAGAGAGATGACCTTAATTGTAAGGGAATATAAATCTAACATAAAGCACCTAGACCCATTCATGCTAAAACACAGAATACAGGACTTCACATCCCGCTGGACTTCGTGACAAGACATATACAGGACTAGTGAGCACATGTAGCTAGATGACACAGAGAGAAAATCGGGTGAGGAGAAAGAGATTTCAATTTAACTTCATCTTCTACTTTGATATGAAAGTCCTGGAACTTTTGTTATCCAATTCCAGCCTATTGCTAATGACTAATATTTTGGCCACTAAGAAGACAGCTTAAAATATAGCAAAATATACTGTTACCAAATGGCCTCATAAGATTTGATAGGCTATGTGGAGTGCACACTTTTGGGGCTAGATTCAGTGCCTAACATCAAGAATATCCTTAAATCATCTGTAAATTTGGCAATAATGTCAACAGTTAAGAAGACCCTCAAAGCTCCATCCAAATTCAAGCTGCTTTTACCTCTTTGAAATCCAAAAGGGGAACCAGTGTCATTTATCTAGAAAACAGATGACCAACAATTCAACCTTACCTTGAGGCCAGCTCAAGTGAGTTTCAGTTATTCGGCACAAAAAAGCCATTTGGAAAGGAAAAGTCACCTGGACACTGTTCTCTTCTGCCTCATTTCAATCCAATAGGTATTTATCGACCCAAACAATGCATGTGGTTAAACGCATTGGTTCTTCTCAACACCAAACCTAATGCTGACAAAGGAAACACGTGCAACTATCTCTGCTACTGAAGCCAAACACAGGCACTCCTCTGTCCCTCCACATTCCGAGCACCCAGTTTCCTGTCCAGAGCATCTTAACAATACCTAGCCTTCTGCTAGCAGTATATTTATTGTTACAACCAGCAGGCTTTTTGAACAAGGAATGGGGAGGCTTCATTTGGTGAAACTAGGTTTTCTAGAACTGTCTACATGCAAGGACTCATTTGGTCACAATTCATCAAGTCTGGGGAAGAACAAACTCTAGTGATTCTGTCATGTAGGTATCACTGAAGGTTCCTAGCAAGAGACTACTTTCCCAAGGCCGTTGGTAGTAAGGAGTCTGCTGAGCATTTGGTTTGTGTGAATTTCACATACAGATACCTTAGAGCAGTGATGGCAAACCTTTTAGAGGTTCAGTGATACAAACAGCCTGCTGCAACACAAATTGTGAGCTTAAGTTCCTCTCTCCTGTCACTCCTTTCTTTGTAAGGCTCCTCAGCACAGATGACAGTAGTTCTTTCTGAGTTTACCCAGAGGTTTCTATCCAGTCACAGAAGTGGCCCGTATTGCTTCCTCAACTAGATGCCTCCCCTACAGGTGGGGACTGCACCATTATTTTCCCTGGAAAAGAAACCCCATGGGGTCATGGTGATATACTCAGTGTCTCTGTCACTTTCCTTATCTCTGGGACTCAACACCCAACATCCACAACTTAAAAGAGGAGAGGTTTATTTTGGTTGATGGTTTGTAGAGGTTTGAGACACAGTTGGTGGCTCCAAGAAAGGGTAGTGTGGCACAGGGCATCGCAGAGGAATGTCTGCTTATGGTAGAGTAGACAGGAAGCAGAGGGATCAGGGAGGAGCAAAGAAGGGAAAAAACCCTTCCAGGCCACACCCCCAGTAATTACCCTTTTTTGACCCAGACTCCACTTCCAAATAGCAAATCAGCTGTAAGCCCCCATTATCCAATCACTTTTCAAAAGCCCTGACTGTGAGTGCATGAGGCTCTGGGGAGACACCTAGGTATACACCATGGCACCCAGGTATTCAGAATTCTTTCAGGGGAAGTGAATCAATGAATAAGTGAATGCATGACATCCTTTCCTCCTTCACGCTGTCTTACCAAAACATTTTCTATGGCTTTCCTTGATTTAAAGTATTGTTTCTCATCTTCTGAATTCCACAGAATTTTCTGGGGGACTGAATTCCATTGAAAAGAGTAACCTCTGTCCACTCTTCTTACCCTCATGACAGCCTGCTACTGTCAGTTTTCTGATTGCAGTACAGGACCTCCCACCTGAATTAACTTGCCTCATAATTTGCACATATCAGTTTGTTACCATGAACCACAAACTCCTCCCAAACCAACAAAGATAATCTTCCCTGTCACTGCTGTACAAAAAGAACAAAAACAAAAACAAAAAACATCTCACCTCCATGAGAGGCTAAGACTGGGTGTACAACCATGGCAGAATCATACACAGTGAAAAAAAAAAAAAGGCAGGGAAATTTCAAATGCTTGGAGATGATAAGACTGTTCAGAGAATAAAATCTTCAATATTGTCACCAATATTATAGGTCCTATATCACTTTTCAAATTTTACTATGTAATATTACTTCTGTAAGGAAAATAAATGTAAATGCTACTCAAAATATTGAATCATTAGGATTTGTTTCCCCTAACTTCTTTCTTTCTTTCTTTCTTTCTTTCTTTCTTTCTTTCTTTCTTTCTTTCTTTCTTTCTTTCTCTTTTTCATGGATAGGGATTGAAACTAGAACCTCACACATATGAAGCAAGCAGTCTGCCACTGAGCTGCAGTCCCAGCCCAGACAATTTCTAATCCTAATACTCATAAATGATTGAATACCAGAGGTACTAGAAATGCGCTCAGGTCCTAGATCTGCTTGCTGCCACTGAAGAAAAGAGAAGACCAGGCCTGGGGACTCTGCTTCAGCACTCCTCCTGTGGCAGAACACTGTCTACTCACCCCTTAGGCAGTCAGTACTGCTGCCTCCCCGCCCTGTCTACTTGTCCTTAATGTTCTTGCTGATGACAAGTTTCTCTGACTTGGCCAGGCAGAGCTCATCGCTTCGAGGAGCACATCTGTGATCACCTGTGCAGGAGGAGCAAATCCTAGAGCCCTGAGCTTCACCTTCTCTACCTATAAGACAAAGCTTTATGGAGTTCCTGGGAGGACTGGATGAAATACACGAAAGTTCTTTGTAAAGGACAAATCTGTAAAGCGAACCCTGGGTATTCACTGGCTGCTCAGCATGTGACAGACTGTGCCATGAGAAACTGCCACGCCTCACTTCAGCTACTCTGATGCGACCACGGCTCAGCAAATGCTGTGGGGCTTCTCCCCACTCCAGGTCCTTTTCCTTCTTTGAAACGGAATGCAGAGCTATTGCATTTGTCTAGAAAATACTTGAGGAACAGTGGGGTCAGTTCTATCTTACTCTAAACTTTTAACCACCACCCGTGTTTTTGTTGTAGAATTCATTTAAGGGCTCTGAATTGATAAGTGGTAAGGTATCATAAAAATTCCTTATTCCTTTCCTTTTTTAGGGTAATTCTGATAAAACATTAAAACATTTGGTTAACTTTAAAAGGCTGAGAGTTAATCACCACTACCTAGCATAATAGGGTGGCTATGCAATAATAGTTTTTTACTACTAAAGCAAATATACCAAGTGAAAGACATTTATTCCCATTTGTAGAAGACCTAAACAACTATCTGCAAAACTGTCTAGTTATATGTAAGTCATAAATTACTACATGCTTTGTAGTAAAGCAAAGATACATTTTTTTAAAAAAAAAAAAAAGGAATTTCCTGAAATAGCAATGACAATGCTTCATGGCCTAAAAATACCTCCATGAACAAGTGAACTAGAGTATCCCCAAACTCTGTTTACCATACTCTCTCTTGACTCCAGGCACTGGAGTATATTATCCATCACTGTTATACTTTCAAAGTTCTCTCCTTATCATTTAATACTCATAGGAGTCTGGAGGTTATCAAGGCAGGTACTTTGGCTTCATTCTATAAGAAGGAAGTTAAAATGCAGGAAGGCTAAAGCATTCATCTACAGTCTCCAGGGCAGAATGTGCAGGAGTTGAAATTCGGAGTGAGGATATCTGGATGTACACAGCTTTGTACTCCTGAAGTACAGTACATATCCACTTCCACACAATTTTACCTTAGTTCCTATGCCTCCTCTCCTGATATATCTGAATCTTTCAATTTCACTCAATTTAAGGAAAGTTTATGGAGAATTAACTTTGTGCCAAGCATTTAGTTAAGTGCTAGAAATTATAAAAGGAAAAACACAAATTTTGGCACTAAAAGAACTCCCAGTAGAGAAGAAATGGATGCACCTGGATACCAGGCAAATACCAGAGTGTAGTGAACTAAACTATGCTAAAACTTTTAAAGTTATGGGGTAGAAAGCTTCATACTGGTCAAAGGAGTTTTAGGCACCAGCTGGCAGAGAGGAGGTTATCTGGTGAACTGCGGTAAACACATGGACTGCCTTGAGAGGAGCCTGCCCTGGCAGCCAAAGGGTGGCCCGTGTTCTGCAGCAGCCCATGTTCTCCCTGAGATGACAAGTCACCTTCTACTGATGCTCTGGTTCTGGCAAGGTTCCATCTGCCTCTTCCATCCACAACCTTCATTCCCATCACAGACGCCAGGCCCCGCTGCATCCTTGTCTCTGGACTCCCCGAGTCCAGAATCTGGTGCGCTCTCTCAGTTCCTCTCCCTGTTCCTCGCATGGGCAAACCCTGTCCTTGTCCTAGATATCTCCACAGAATTTGTCTCTGAGCCTCATTTTTTTCCTTTGGAAATAGAAAATTTTGTTGAAAAGCAGAATATACAACCCAGGAACAACTCTCATAAAAATACTTTGAAGAGTGACCAAGAGTTTTCAGGCTCTGGGGAGTAAACAAGAGGACAGAGAATAGGAGTCCCAGGTAGTGGTTGTGACATCAACATAACAGATTCTTGCTTTTTAAAATGTGGCAGTGTATAAGGATGAGCAAGAGCTAGGGAAGGCCTGAAAATGTTCCACTCAGCTCTTCCACTGCCCGGTGCATAGTTGATCAACAGCCCCAGCTACTGCCCCGCTGAACCCATGACTGGGCCTACGCCATGCTTCCAGCAAGGGTCTCACATTCAGTGACCGAGAGCAGCAGGGAACTAGGGCAGGCCCGTTCCTGTGAGAACCAGGGTTCCTCTAACAGGTGTCAGGGCTCACGGACACCACGTAAGCCTGGCCAAAGTTTCCTTGAAAATTCCTTATTCTCTCTACCCAATCTGCTTTCCTTGTCTACTTACTGGTCTCCAGTGTGTTCTGTCCCCATCCTTTTTATCCATCCCAGGTACCTCCCCCAGGAAATATCTTTCACGTCTAATCCCATTTTGGCATCTGCTTCTTGGAAGACCAGAATTTACATGGTGTGTCTGATGAAACTTATCTAAATTGCAACAATGATACTTTATAGACTATTCTGAGATAAGGAATTATAAGCAAAAAGTCATTAAAATATGTCTTGATCATATACAAGTAATAACAACTACAGGCACTTACAGATAGTGCTTGCTATTTATGCCTAATTACCATCTGGAACAACTTTAATTGTGCAGATTATTAATTTTAGGTCAAATTAACTTTTTGTGAGTAAAATGTGCTACAAGTGAGGCTTAGATTCAGGACATCTGTAATCAATGTCTATATTGATTACAGCACTGAATTCTGTTAACTACTAACGATGACTTTTTAAAAATTTTTTTAAACATTAGAGGAAAATATATAGGCAAAGGCCAATTTTCTTCAAAATCTACATAGCAAAAAGGGACAAAATCAATAGATTTCCTGAAGAAATTTCTAATGAAAAAGATTTGTCCTTCTTGGCCTCCACCTGGATTATGAGAGTTCGAGGGAAGAAATCATCTTCATTTCTTGTATTATCCTTTCAAAATTGTTTTTCTTCTGGGATCACTCCATATTCTCCAAGAAAAACGGCCTCATAAAGTGGCTCATGATTTCCAGGTCACCTGAGACTGTGCTTGGCAATGTGGACCCTTAATTTAGCACTGAACACACTGAACAGCCTGGGCCCGCAAACAGGCAATGGCTAGCACTACCTCAGTCACGGAGTCCACGAGCCTGGATTTAATATTCAAAACCCAGGCAGCTGCGGCTGAGTATTATTGTGCCGCATCTGTGAACCCAGGCTCTCCATCCTCTTGGTGAATCAATACAATGCTGGTAGGGCTGAGCTAGAGAAGCTCCTGGGTCACAGACACACAAGGTAAAACACGAAAGGTCAGATGTTTACAAGGCAGGCCCACCTGCACCCACACCTGCACCTGCACCCCAAGGGACATATTTCAGCCTCTTCTTAGCTTGCAGGTGGGGACAAGCTCTCTAAGTCAGGCTTTTTGCCTCGACTCCCACTGTGAGACTAGGATGGATATCTTCCCAGAGGGCTCTAGGAGCTCCTGAACCGATGGAGAAACTACCAAGTAGATTGTTTTTACACAGTAAATCTCTGTCTTGTGGAGCGAGTTTGACATTTCCGGAATGTTTGTCTTGAGAGTAATCATCTGGGCATGGTGCTGAGCATTTTGCATATCTTACCATATTTATCTCACCACAACTCCTTTTCCTAAAGAAGAAAGGGTCAAAGAAATTAAATAAGTTACCCGAGATCATAGAGATACAAAATGGCAAAATCTGGTTTCGAATAATGACCTGTTTAATTCCAGCTTCTTTTTCTACTTCATCATATTAATTCTCAGGAGTTTTCTCTGAGAAAAAGAGAACTTTAGGGCTCATAGATACTGTTTCCTATTGCTGCTCTAAAGAGTCACCACAGATTTAGAACTGAAAACAACACAAGTTTGTCATCTTACAGTTCTAGAGGTCAAAAGTCTAAAATGGATCCTACTGTACTAAAAGCAAGACTTTTTGCTCGTTGACAGGGCTGTATTCCTTCTGGAGAATCCAGGTGATAGTACAGTTCCTGTTCCCTTTTCTGGCTTTAAGGGACTTCTACCCTCATTCCTGTCCTTCCTCCATCTTCAAAGTGCATCATCCCAACCTCTGCTTCTGTCGACACACTTTCTTTGGACTTTGATCCTTTTGCTGTCCAATTATAATAATGTTTGTGGTTACACTGAACCCACCAGGGTAATCCAGTATAAACTCCCCACCTCAAGACCCCTAATCACATTTGCAAAGCTCCCTGTCCATGCAAGGTGACATATTCACAGGTCTGGGAATTAGGGTATGGACATCCTTGGGTGGGTGAATTATTCCGTCGACCACACATCTCCTTTCTTGTGTATTACCCATGGCTTACAACAAAATTTTTATCTGTCAGACCAAATCACATATAATCGCTTGAGGACTTGCCCTGGAACCTAAAACAGAACATTTCTTTGCACAAAATGATCCACATCTATCACCTGAAATATCAAAAACAGAGTTTTAGCATTTTAAGAAGCTAAAACATGGGTACTTATTTCTCTTTTGTTGTTTGGTTAAGGTGGATGGCGATACTGGAACCTGAAGAAACTATTAATTCTCCTTCATGAAATTTAATTTAATTTATTTATTTATTTATTTGGTACCGGGGATTGAACTCACAACCTCGTGCTTGCCAGGCAGGTGCTTATGCTGCTGAGCTAAATCCCTGGCCCTGAAAGTTAGTTTTAAACTTGAATTTCTTTCTACTTTGAATGTTGAAATGTTGACATAACATTTAAATCACCACCAAAGATAGCAGTATAAATTATGCTTTTTTATCCAAACTAGTAGATTTTGCCTAAAAGCAAATTGTAACAAGCAGATGAAGTAAATATTTTGAGTAGTCTTATGCTGTTAGGCAAAAATGAATATCTTACCTTGATTTTAAAAAATACAAACTTGTTTCGTTAAGATGTATTTATCTTGTACAATGTGATGTTTTGAAATATGTATAAAACAATATATTTATTTGTTAATAATCTGTTTATTCCTTGAAACCCTATTAATGTATCTTTCTGTAATGAGAATCACTAAATACCAACTGTTACAGTGTTTCTTTTTAAATTTTGTTGTAGTAACTCAGGAAAATTAACATAAACTGTATGAAACAAGGATGTATAGCTGAATTGTATCTTAATGGGTGAAATTTTTCAAAAGAATACTCTTAAAATTTTGTGTGGCTTTATGACTGGCAGCCACATGGCTAAAGGATTTATCTCAATTTAAGTCTGCAGTGTTGTTCTCTCTGTATGCTGGAGAGATAGGCCCAGGTCACAGTTAGTAACTTTCTTTGAATATGACTCACTTTCCAGGTGACATTCACACATGACACCTCTTAGAGACATATGTTTCCTATGTGTGTTTTTTAGACATACATGGTGGGATAAAGC
>RJWT010003399.1:14450-36703 GCA_004365215.1 Cuniculus paca | reverse complement strand
ATGAAAACAAGAACAAGCAATGAAGCAAAAACAAAACATATCAAACAAAAATGAGAGAGAGAGAGAGAGAGCCACTTCAAGGTATATGTCTGCTATAACTGGTGGACAGTGTGGGCAAAGTCCTGATCCATGTTGCTTAGTCCCATCAAGTCAGCAGTAGCTTTACAGCAGGGTAGTGGTTACTCCCAGTGAGCCTGAATCTTTACTTCCCTTAAAGTTCAGGCTGGTTTCTGGCCATGAGACTGGAACTAGACTTGTACAACCTGCAGCGTTGCACCTTCTCTGGGCTTTAAGTCAGCTAGGGACCGCTAGATGGAGCCAACAGTTGTGAGTCCCAAGTTCAGTTGGCCACTCTCCAAAATGGCTCATGGCCAGTCACTCTCTACCATGGGATGTCTAAACCCCCACACCACTCACCAGTCACTGCAGTTGTCTATGTCTACTGCTTCCGTCCACTGGTTCATCCCTCTTTGGAGGCCTTATGGGTGGTCATCAGTCACTGTGTGTCTGCAGGTTTGAGTTGCCCTCTCCTTCACAGTATCTGGGCTCAGGGAGAAGGTGCTGCCTGCCAATTCCTGGAAATTCAAGTGATGAACTGGAATTCACATGGAAATTCATGTAATGAACTTGGAGTTTGGGATATAGGGAGTGGAAACCAAGGTTTGTAGCAGTCAATGTGAAAAATAATCATGGGCATTTTGAGCTATAAGTTTCCAATGAAGCAAAAGCACGATGTGGCTGCTAAAATTAGGCCAACAAATCTGAGATCTGTTAAAAAATATAAGGTGTCCAGATTACTGGAAGTGATGTGATGCTCCTGATAGACACACCTCTGGTCAGACTTTGTCTGGAGTTGGTACTCAGTTCTGGGCAGCATTTTTTATGAGGAACAACAACAACTTGGAGAACATCCAAGGTTTGGCTGAGAGTGATGATGATCAGGATAGTAGAATAACTCTCTTCTTCAGTTACACATTTTTAACTTATTCGTGCTTGGTTGAGGGGGAAGTATAACTGACTGAAAAAAAGTCACAAAGATTTTTTTGCATTTCATCTATTCATTAATTATTCAGTTTATAATATTTATGGAGTATCTACTATGGTTTAGGCAGAGTGGATACTAGGAATATCATCCTTGTCTTCATTTATGTGGAAAAGATAGGCATGCATGTATATAGTTGTAATAGCTGAGTAGAATAAGTCAATCATCTTTGGCCTAAATTTGAATTTCTATGGTAACAAACCAATTGTCTTTCAATTTCTAGTCTCCCTCTGTCCTGAGCACAAATTAACTCTATACACTGTCATCAGGATAATCATTCTTGAATCATTAATATGTGTTGTATTTTCTTTTTTTCTTTTTTTTTTTTGTGGCACTAGGGATTGAATTCGTGACCTCACGCTTGCCAGGCAGGCACTTAGGCCACTGAGCTAAATCTCTGGCCCCATACGTGTAGTACTTTTTCACTGGAAGAACTCCACTGAGGAAGGAATAGGAGTTGAGAGACCAGAAAGGAGAATTTATGAAGTGGATGAATAAGATCAACAGGAAACTGGCACCTAGCATATAATGTGAAATATTTAGGCTAATGACCATAATAAAGACTGCCATTTATTCAGTGGCCTAACCATTAACTATGAAATTAGAGCAACATTATAGGGCATTCACAGTGCAACAAAAAGACTACATGTGGAGCTTAGAATTTTCCATTAAATATATTTTGTAATTATGCCTGACTCTTCTGCTCAGTAGTTCCACTGACATCTTTTTTATACATTTTACTATAATGGAAAAAATCATCATCCCTAATTCTATCATTTTGGTAACTTCTTGCATGATCATAGATTCTTGGCCAGGAAATAGATAAAATCACCTATTCTCTTTTCTTGGTAACCTAGGCTACTACAGGTTTTTTTGGAAAAGGACACATAGCAAAGATGTTCTATGAGTAGTGATCCATCCTGTTTTTAGAGATCTGAGGGAACTGCTACAACTTCTGTTTGCAATTAATTTGAGTGGATCATATTGCTGCAAAACTTTATTGTGGATAAAACTAAAATTAGTATGTATAAAATTCTTTCCTAAGGCTTTCTTAGTTTTACTTTCTTATATATTTGAATGTTATTTCTGTGGCTAGAGAAATCATTATGCATATATATATCTAAATAAGACATCTCTGCGAGAAACATTTATCATTTGGTACTAGTTATAACATACCTTATTAGGTCTGTCCCAAGGTGGGTTTTAGTTTCATATGACACAAAAATTTAAAATAAAGCACATACACAAGACAAAGGAAACAAAGGGAAAATGAAGATAAAAAGATGAATTCACTGGTGAATTCAGTATGCTAAACAACTGCATGTATATTACAGTGTGAGAGTAGAGTTGGGCCATGCATTTAGCTGTGAGTTTAGAAGCAGTCCATAGAGGGAGGTGGGATAAGTTACACTGCTCACATTGAGTTACATTTGCTACTTACAAGAGGAAAGCAAAGAGCGGCTCAAGACAACAGAACAGTTAATCATAAGGGCCACTTTTCCTGGGGTTTACTCTTAGGAAAAGGTATGTAGTACAATGAACAACAAGTCTTCACAACACAAAAGTCTAATGTTCTTTTAAAGAATCAGTCTGGAATCTACCTGTGAGCACAAGTGAAAGGCAACTTTGTACTCACAATTTCAATCTTTTAGAGAGTGGTTACAATATTTTTATCCTGGAACTATTTCTAAGAGAATAATAAGAGAGTGGTCCTTCTGGGGAGACAGGAACAGAAGGACTCAGAATGTAAGCAACAGTGGCCAACATGAGCCAGCAAATGCACATTTTCTCTGAGACCAGAGGGAAGGCTGTTGGGGTAGATGCAGAAACATGGGGTGGGCATTGAAGCCCTATCTTCCTGATGGAGGAGGGCCTTGTCTTGAGAGGGAGGAGCTTGAGGGGAGCCAGAGGCTGTTCAGATTAGTCTTTGTGCAGTCAGTCTTCAGGTGTGGAAAAGACTTTTGTGAAAGAAATTGATTCTGAAAACACAGGAGCAAGCATTTTAGGAGGTGGCAACAAGTAAATTCTGCAAGGTGCAATAATCTTACTATGATTCATGTCATAGATTTTCACAGACAGACCTTGGAGACCATCCATTTCAGTCATTTCATTTTATTTCATAGATGAGGAAGCTTGTCTTGAGTTGCAGAGTTACCTGATTGTCTGGTTGAATATCTGCAGAAGTCATTTGACTTTTGCTTGTTTCTTCATTGTATATAACCACCTAAAGTGCTAGAGAAAAGGCAGAGGGCATTAGGTCTAAGTTTCTGCTTCAAGTTTTCCATTGTATTTTATGCTTTTGCTTTACTCCATAGCTTTAAAACTATCTTTTGAGGCTCAGAAGAAGTAGGAAATAATGCATTCCTTAGTCTCTTTTGCCTATGAGTTTCTCTTACTACTAGTTTTGCCTAAGGTGGTCACATTAATAGAGTTAATGATCCTGGAGAAGAATTAAGAGGGTTAGAATAACATGCAAAGACAAATTCAGAATGAGAATAAAGCCTAGAACAGCTTGTCAGTATGTGTAATGTGCCTCCCAGGAAAGCAGAATGTGCTAACTTTAATGATGGTGGCTAGGTTCCCTCAGAGAGCATTGGCTTCATCACCAAATAGCATCTTTGCAGTAGGCATGGAGAGCACGCATGATCCCAGATCCAGTCATTATGGCCAATATAGTAGTTAGTTTAATCCAGTAGATGGCTTGGCAATACATTTTTTTAAATGATGTGAGGCTGTTGTATCAAGCAGACTGAACATAAATAGTGGGTCCAATGGAACTTCATGGCCATTCCCAGAAAGAAGCTGTGTATTTACAGAAATATATTCTAAAGGTCAGTTTTCTCAATGAAAACGCTTCCTGACAGCCATAATGAGGGAACATGCTGAGCCTATGTTCCTGGAAGGTTTTTATTGCTATATTTCTGGTAATACATTTTTTGGTAAAGAAGTAGTTCTTGGGAATCCATTTACCCAACTACTTCTTAGAATGTCAGGCTAGTCCTGGGTCTGCTAAATTTCTTTAGATAGCAGAATTCAATAGGAAAATATTGAAAGTGAGACCCATATTGAGAAACTTACTGTGTAAGCAAATACTATCAGAAAGCATTGAGTATAAAAAGTGTATAAAATTTCTATTTGCACTCAATATTCATATACATTGTATTAAAATAGTTATTATTTAATTTCCCCTTCTCTATATTCCTAATAAAAGTATAATAATGTCTTTATACACTGTGCACCAAAGGCACACTCTGCCTCCAGGTACAGAGGGACCAGAGATGCTTCCTACTGAAAGAAACCTCATTTCCTAGGTAACTTAATGCACTAGATCTTATATTAAAAACAATCTGGGGGGGGAAAAAACAAAAGAAAGAGAAAGAAACCAGTGATAGTTGTTTTTGACAAAGTCAATTTCTTAAGAATAAGGATGAAAATTCCACTCAATACTCCAAGAAGGACCAGTTGATGGCAGCAATTTTTCTCTGGCACAGGCAACTCCCACGAGGAACCTGCCCTGTCAGTGAGGAGTGGAGCTGGGTCAGTGGCTTGTCTGTTGTAGTAACTGCCTCTAGTAAACACAACACCACCTCATGCCAGGAAACATTACTCTCTCTGCTTTTTGCTTTTAAAAATAATAATTAAGAATACTTCTTACAAATTGCTGAGTGTGTCGGGCCAGAGATTTTTATTCATGTCTATCTTCACTTGGCAGCTCCTTTGTGGTATCCTCGTTAATCAATTACGCTTAAAAATATTCCAGAGTTTTCTTTTAATTTTACACCAAAAGGGGTTGGTAGATTTAGTACCTAGAAGGCATGCAGGAGAAAGGTCGTGTGGCATTCTCACTGAGAATACTGAGAAAGAAACTTAGGTCTGAGTCCCTAGGACATTGCTCACAGAGCCTGGGAAGGATGGCATGGCGGCAGCTCACCTCTAGTTCATAGCACTTCCGGGTCACTGGGTTATATCAGTCTGAGATTACATCTTGAGTTCTTAGAGGGAAGAGTGTACCAATTTATCTTTGTCCTGCTAAAAATGAAGGGAATGAGTATTAAGTCCTGGTTTTATGTCAAGTATGGAAATATTTTACATTTTTTTAAACCTATAATTATCATCCTGAAAAATGAATCTTATTCTCATTTTATAGATGAAAAGGCTGAATGTTTCAGTTTGCTTACATAACCTAACATAGAGAATATCGTAGATACATAAGAAATTGTTGAATAAATTTATCAGATGTATAAATGTAAAAATGCTAATCTAAGGAGGTCAAGGGTAATCTCTAAAGAGTTAATGAGTCCTTGAATGATCTCCTTAGGCCAACAAACTGTCCACAGTGGTCACTTATTAGCCAGTTTTCCTTTTGTTTGATGTCAAGGAGTCCTGAAGGAAATTCTGTTACTATCTTGATGAATCAAATCACAAGAATGCAAGAAGTGTTGGCAGTTGCAACATGGCAAGTTGACTTTCAGCATAGCTGACATGCAGAGAGTTGGTCAAACAACTCTTGTGTATGATTGGTATAATACAGTGTACGATAGAATACAATGTACGGTAGTATGTGATTGTGTGGTTAATACAATATACAATACACTTCTGAAATCATGTCTCTTATTAATTCCTGGGATGCCCACCTATATCCAAGAGAAATGAAAACAAGGTAAAATAGTGTCTTAATCAATTTGGGCTGCTATGCGGAAGTAATGTGAACTAGGTAATTAACAATCACCAGGTATTTGTTGCTCACAGTTCTGGAAGTCTAAAATTAGCAGATTTAGTGTCTTGTAAGGGGCCCCTCCTCGTAAATGGTACCTTATATGTGTTTTCTAACTGTGGAAGAGAAGAAGAGCTTTCATCAGACCTCTTTTATAAGGGCACTCATCTCATTCATGAAGGTGGGGGCCTCATAACTTAATCAGAGGCAACATTTCTTCATACTATCACATCAAAAATTACACTTCAACATTGGGATTTTGAAGGGGACACAAACATTGATCAAATAGAGCCATTAACCAAATTAAGAGTGTAAAATATTTTGTTTCCTTTACAATGATGATGATGATGATGACAATAATATTTGTCTTGAGAACTTCCACTTTTATTCCTTCTCTCTAGCCTAATATTTATTTTTGCTTCCTCATTCAGTTCTAGACAGTCTTTTTGAGTGTTGAGTCAGTGTACCTCTAGTTCAGAGAGATGAACAGGTTCATGTGTGTCTCTGATGATTCACTATTGGCCGTGTGAATTGCTGGGCAGTAAAGAGGTTCTGGCAGTCAGGAGGCCATCGAGATGAATAGTGTCAACTACAGCAATGCCAAGGAGTGCTAGAGCCAACCTTCCTTATGGCTGGGCCAAAAAACCCAGGCAGTCCTCATTTCACCTGGGACTGTCTCTGTTGAAGATTTTACTCCTTCAACAGCTGCTTTCCTACAGAGCACGGGGAAGACAGACTGCCTGGCACTCAAAGAAACAGAATTAAATGTGTAGAATTCTGGGGAGATTTCCCAAAGGGTTAGTTTTTTGTTTGATTCAATTTAAGTGTATTCACCTGTAGCTACTGAGCATCTCTTGCATTCTTTCCTTTATTTTGTAACCTTAAATAAGTCAGTTAAAATCATGTGCATCTGGGAAGATGCTCTATCTGATTCTACATGTAGCTGAGGAAATGGTGTGGGCATTTGTAGTAGTACTATGGAGGCTCAGATTTTCTTGAAAACTAACCCTTATAAATCATGTGAATGAATCTATACTAAGTTCCAATAGCAGAATGCATTATTTTGTTTCAGGTCAATTACTTTATCATTTGAATGATGAGAAGCTATTAAATTCAAGCCAACTTTGACACATTTTTGTTTAGCAAAGTATTTAAGATATTTCTTTGTTTTCTTCTTATTTATTGTTCTATCCTCATCTTTATCATTCCCTCAATGAACAAAACCTCTTATTGTTTTCCAAATGTGTCAGGTATCTTTCCATATTTATGCTTTATGCTTTCGAAAGTTTTCTTTTCACATTACTGGGGGATTGAACCCAGGATTCTTGCACTGAGCTATATCTTTGACCCTTTTTTATTTCTAATTTTGCAACAAGGTCTTACTAAGTTGCTAAATTGCCAGGTTGGGCTCAATTTCGTGATCTTCCTGCCTCAGTTTCCCAGAGTGCTGGAATTACATGGGCTGTATCACCAAACCTTGTAAAAAGTTCCTTCTTAATGAAATATCATTTTTATCCTTCTTGGTAAACTTATTAAGACCCAAATTGACTATTCTTTGCCCTCCCATCCCCAGTCCTTTTCCTTTATCTCTATATCCCTCTTTAGGCATCCTAATTGCTATATTTATTACATTATTGTCCTGATTTTGAGATTTGGAAGCAAAGCAAGGGGGATGTTCAAAAGAAAGGTGGAGAAAGTGAGAACTTGGCAGGGTTGAGACTCAGTGACTTGACAGGGTTGCAGGATAAACTCCAATGAGGCCAGGTAAAGGAGTGTCTGGTGGGTGTATGGAGCTGAGTGCCAGCAATAGGTAGTCCCACACAAAAGATACTGCAGTCAACAATCTCTCACCCTTTCAGAGTTCATTTATATGGGGGAGGGGGATCTGGAATTCAATTCTGGAAGGCTATGAATATCAAATCTGGGCTGTGATCCATAGGTGGTCCAGCCAACAGGAGGAATTTGAGACCATTGCTAGGAAGGGGCACTGCCCAGAAGATCAAGACAGTATCACACAGGTAAAACAATAAAAGCCATAATTCACTCTGATCTGCTGGACACCCAGTCTGACAATGTGTTCAATTCCACAGCCCACCAAGTAATGGATCCGAAGGCTGCCAAAAGAACTCTTGCCTAGATAGTTGGCTTAGAAAGCACAGATGAGCTACAGCAGGAAAGCATCAGAGTTTCCAGCTAGGGAGAGTGGGGAGAAGGCAGGCAAGGCTGTGGTTCAGGAAAATTAAAAGGTGCTGTGTTTCTAGCATCAGATTGCACCCTCTTCCAGAATATAGCCTATGTCTTCCTCATCTTTGTATCCCTTATATCTAATGCTGTACCTGATGTGCAGTAGATTTTCAATGAATTAGCAAATATATGAATAATCTTCAGCTCCTATTAAATATATCTTAAACAAGAATACAAAAAGTGATCAAAATATATGATAAGTTTATAAATATTAAAAATTTATTACCGTAAAAGACACATTAACTTTAATTCTCCCTCAAAATCCACCCCCCTTGCTTTGAACACACTTGTCTTGCCATTCTTGCTATTTTTGAAGCATCTCTGGAAGTCCTCTTTTGTGTCTTTACAAGATGCGGTAAAAGATATGATGAGTACCATTCAGTGAAATAACATTTTGAGTCAATTCAGAACTGGTGGGAGCCTTGACAGGGCAACTAAAGACACTTGTGAAAGATGAATTCTACAACTACTTCAGGTCAGGGGACTAATATCTAGAATATACAAAGAACTCCAAAAAATTAAAACACCTAAAATTAAAGATCCAGGGCTAGGGATTTAGCTCAGTGACCTAAGTGCCTGCCTGGCAAGCACGAGGTCATGAGTTCAATCCCTGGTGCCGAAAAAAAATAAAAGATCCAGTCAGAAATGTGCAAGAGAAATAAACAGACATTTCACAGAGAAAGATATACAAATGGTCAACAAATATATGAAAAAATGCTCAACATCTCTGACCATTAAAGAAAAGCAAATTAAAATAACACTACGATTTTGACTCCAAAAGGAATGGCAAGCATTAAGAATCAAAAAACAAATGTAGGCAAGGCAGTGGCAAAAAAGGAATCTTCCTTCTTTGTTGGTGGAGATGTAAACTAGTACCACCTTTATGGAAATCAGTATGGAGATTCCTCAAAGAACTGAAATTAGAAATTCCATACAATCCAGTGAACCCCTGCTAGGAATTGTTTCCAAGAAGTTTATGACTTCATGCTACAGTGATAATACATGCATACCAATGCTTATAACAGCACAGCTCATAGTAGCTAAATACTGGAAACAACCTGTATATTCACCAACAGATGATTAGATAAAGAAAATGTGCTATCTACATATAATGGACTACTACTATGCCATAAAGAACAACAGATTTGAGACATTTGTAGGAAAGTGGATGCACCTGGAAAATATAATGTTGAAAGAAATAAACCAGACACACAAGCTTAAATATTGTATGGTATTTCTCATTCGAGTAAGGCAAAGTACAAACAAAGAGAATAATAAAGAATAGATAGAAGGGGACAAGGAGATGGATCTCCTGCAATAGGAAAGTGGTTCAAGAGAAAAAGTGTGAGGCGTGAAGAGAAGGAAAAAGGGAAATAAGTAGAATAAAGATAGGTCATGTACAGAAACCTAACAACCTCAATGAATGTAAGCATTATATGCCATACCATGAACTAAGATTAACAACAACAAAAATAAAAATGGGATAGTGAAATTGGAGGAGGAGTTAAAAAGGAAGGGAATTTAAACAAATTAAGAAACAAGCTGTAATACGTACATGTAAGCACTACACAAGATGATTATAAACTGCAAACACATACTAATAAAATAAAAATAAGAAAATGGCAAGAAAGATAAGTATGTTCAGTGGAAGAGGGAGTATTTTGAGGGAATTAATGACAATGTGTCTTTAACTCTAGTTAAGTTTTTAAATTTAAAAATTAACTCTTTTGTTCAATCACACCTCATACTAAAGCACTGTGTCGCATTGTGTAGATATTATCTGTAATGGTTTGGTATAATTTCCTTCTGCATTTTCTCCTCCCTATGATTGAAAAATGCAGTAAATTGAATTTATATAAAAATAGTTAATGCTAATTTACTTTTATTATAAAAAAAGTCATACATAGAAATGACTGTAAAATATATACCCTTTATTTAAGTACAAATTACAAAGTTGGCATCTACCTCTTATATAGAAATACAGAACATTATCAATATCTCAGAAAAGGTCTGTATTTACCCTTCTGTCTCTGATTTCACTTTCTTTCCCTGGTGCTTAATTTTTCTAAGAATAGTTTCTTCCTTTTTATTTTTAGTTTTGCCACCTACGCGTGTATTTCTAAAATTTATGTATTCAGTTTGCCTGCCTCAAATTTTAAAAATAGAATCTCCTTTTATGTATTTATGTGTCATTAGCTTCTAAACATTGTATTCATAAGATTGTATGAATTTAGTTTTTGATGTCTTTTTTGACATTTTAGTTTCTAGGATGACTGGAGAGTATATCTTCCTTCTACACTTGGGTTAGAAATTTCTGAATGAGGTAAAAAAGTACATCTATATTTCTATTTTAGAAAAATCAATCTAGTGAAACAAAATGTCAAGAGTTATTTGTTTAACAAAAGGTTTTAACCATAGGAACAAGCCATTTAAAATATGATTGGGTTAAAAATAAAAACCTAGTCAGTATTTTGGAAATTCTTATCAGTGGATTTATGTGTGAATTGAGTTTACATGGAGATGAAAAGCGATTATTACATTTGAAGGAGAGAGCAAAGAGTCTGTCATTGGACTCTTTAGGGAGGACAGCTGGAAATAGACAGTTACGGTGTGATGAGAAATCTTAACTACATTTTTGGGCCAGGTGTGCAGAGAAGGAAATACTGTATTTTTTCAGAATAACATTGAGTGTGTGGATAGCTGGCAAATTACAACTCTTTTTCTTTTTGTAGCCTTTATTTCTTCCTACTTCTTTAACGATTCAGTCCTCTATATTCAGACTTACGCTGTTGGTACCAAAAGAAAGATTGGCACTGTTTTTTTGAAGACATTTAGCTGTCAGGAAGGTACATGTTCTTGTTGATTATTCAACTGACTTCAGCTGTATAGATTTGGTCTAAGACCATGTATGTCTATACATGTCCACTGGTTTGGCATCAAATTCAAAGTATTATCATTTCACTATCTCTTAAAATAGTTAAATTAATAATTTGTTATCCATAAATTATTTTAAAAAATGACCAAAAGAATACAGTTTTTAGATACTCTGAAAACTGGATGAGAGAATAAAAGTTTCTGTGTCTAATTTTCTGAGACCAAGGGAAATCCAGTGGACACCCAAGGAACAATGGGCAGATCCAGATCTCTTTGTTCCCACCCACTGTATCCAGGATTTGATTTAACTCTTTTGATATCTATAAAGTGAATTTTATTTTGATGCTAGTTTTGAGAAAAAATATAGGCATAGGTGTTATTTTAAGTTATTTTTAAAATCAATTTTCACAGTGTAATTTATCCTTAGTTTTGAAGAATAACCACAACTGAATCCTGAAGCTGAACTCCAGTATTTTTAAATTTAACCTGCTTTAGGGAGAAATGCAGAGAGATATCCCAGGGAGCTGAGAGGCAAGAGAAGGCAGTGCACACCAAAGGTTCTGGTCCTAGACCACAGGCTGCCCAGATCATTCACTAAAGAGGAGAAGCAGAGTGAGAGTCTAGTGGGATAGGTAGTTGAATGCAATGGTGGAGTTGATTTGAATGCTCCTTTAAATTTTGCCTCCCTGTGATACAGGCATTAAGGTAATTAGCTGAGAGTAAGGATGAGAGGAGGAAGTTGTTAGGGGTCTAAAGAGCAAAAAGATGTGAAATGTTCATGAAAAGAACAGAAAAACAAGTGTGAGGGTGCCATAGGATATAGAATGGGATAATGATTCACTTAAGTCTAAAGACTATGTGTTTAAATTGAGTCCAGACAGCATATTCATTTTTATCTGGTCACTTTAAACTACTTGAGTTTAGGCAGTCCTCAGAAAAGTGGATTTAATTAGATTTGGATTTTGCCAAGACAGTACAAAGAAATAAGAGAAAGTAAAGCCAAAGGGGTTACAAATGTATTTAAGGGAGTGATCTAATGATAAAAATTATGATGTCTTTGTCTTAGAAATTTTTGTCTCCTACAGACCTATTTGCCAAATTCAGAATTATCTTTAGCCTGGGACATAGTGGGTTGAATACACATATTTTCTGAGTGGATAACTTAATTAATGAACCTATTCTTAATCATATCTTGCACTACTGTACTAGCAGTAGGGAGATACTATGCAAGATACATAAACATACAAACTATGATTGCCACTCTAGAGCACTTTATACTCTTATTAATAGAATATAAAATAATTTAAAATATGAAAAAATGGGGAACTAAATTTTTTTGTGTTTTTGTTTTATGATGATATTAGTTGATTGATTTTAGGTATTTCATTTTAATGACTGCTATCCCTTGAGCAAATACACATTGATCTTTGTTTGATAAACGTGAGTAAAATAGAGATAGGTATTATGGGCCTATGCAAACTGGTTTTTAAAGTTTGCTTTAAAGAGATAATCTTGTATTTGCCTTTTCATCTGCTTTATCATCTGGAATTGAAACTGTCTCTCAGTGTTGGATAAAGATTTGCAGTCTCCTATTTTTAAAGGATTTGCTTACAGATAAAATTCAATCTTCTTTTCTGGCTCTGCTCTTCACAAGATGTATTGCATTTGACAAGTCTTTTATGTTAAGAGCTGAATACGGAATCCTAGGCTGAAGTTGCGATTTATGCTGCCCATAAAACTTAAGGCCTTCACCAGCAATGGAAAAGCAATCAAGAATTGGTGTAAACAGACCAACCTGACCCCCATCTGTTGTGGTTTAGTATTTTCCCAGAGAGAGATGTTTTCTCCAATAACTCCCTCTGATGTTAGCAGGAGGTTATACACAGCATTAGAGCCAACCTCCTTTTGAGCGAGTGGAAAAAGGTGGACAAGCAGGTTGTATGATTTTGAAGTTTTTAAGAGAAATTTAGTCCATCAAAAGATGGTTCTCCCCATCAGATTGATAATGCCTGAATTTCATATTAGAACATTGTTTTCATAATTCCAACCTAATAAGGATTTTTGCTATATTGAAGTGTAGCTTTTTTTATGTAATGACATACCATATTTTCATTCATGTAATCCTTCCCACCCATAAATGCTTCAGCCAAGCAGCTCTGTACTGAACATCTACAATGTGCCAGGTATTGGAGAGACCATTTGGACAGGAATATGTCATCAATAAGTTATCCAATGGCACAAATGAGAATTAACTGTATTGGACAAGATGGTAAGGGAAAGCTCTAGGCAGTGAATTTTGAATAATGAGAGTTAGACAAAAGTGAAAATTAAATTAATATATGTATATACACAGTCAACCAAAAATATATAAATCAGGAAAAGAAAAATGTGCATAAATATTTTAATACTAAATTTCTTTGGGTATCATGAGGTTAATACACATTACCTATGGTCTCTACAATTACAAGAGGTACTCCAAGTGGTGGCCATTAGCTTCCAAACATTTACTAGTATGGTGAACAGTTGAAGTGTATATATTTTCTTGGTGTATTCTGTATATGTAGTATTACACTATAAACAGTATAAAAGCTCACAGGTGTTAAATGGCAACCAATGCATGGGGAGGGGGGATGTGTTGACAAATGTAGGGAATTAGGCCAGGACAATGAAGAGACTGTAAACAGGCAAAATGAAAAAATTAGCATTATGAAATATGGAGAATAGGCTGGTGGGGGGGCATTATAGGTATTATTTTGGTAATTTCCAGAACACATGGCAAAAGCTCAAACTAAAAGAGGGCAGTGACAATAAAAGTAGATAGAAGATGGAGGTTTGAAGAGCATTAAGAACTGTTCAGGCTTTGAGGACTGATAGAAAATGGTAAGGAGCTGAAGGAAGGGATATTTCATATATTTATAGTGTGCATAATTACATGTGAACATCACTCACTGCAATAAAGAATTAGTGAAAATTGACTTGAATAGAATTGGGGAATGGACCTAAGAACATTAACTTTGTACTAACTGAATTTGAAATGCCCGGAAGCACACCTAGGTAAAATGTCTAGTAGAAAATTGCATGTGCAGTTTGAGACTTAGTGAACAATATGGAGGCCAGGAATATTGCTTTGGGAGTCATCAAGATACTGGTTAGAGCTGATGTATATTTGGATGAATTCACTCGGAGAAAGGCTGTTGGTGCTAACATTAAACAGTAGACAGCAAAATGATGAGGTTTTGGAAGAGAAACACTTTGAAGAAGCTGGAAAATAACAAAGAGGCAGGAAGCCAGAAAAATATGCTGTTCCAGAAGTTTAAAAGAAGAAAATAACAAAATATCATATCTGTATGATGGAATATTATTCAGACATAAAAAGGAATGCAGTTCTGATTCATGCTACAGCATGAATGAAACTTTAAAATATTACTCTGAATGAAAGAAACAAGTCACGAAAGAGCACATGTAGCATTATATGACTCAGTTTTACAGTAAGTGTCCAGAACAGGCAGATTATAGATGCAGATAGTAGTTTCTTAAAGCTAGGGAAGATGGGGGGACAGAGGGATAATAGCTAAAAACTATAGGATTTTTCTTTGTGGCAATAAAAATATTTTACAGTATCTGTGGGGATGGTTGTACATATCTGTATATAGACTACAAATATCAAATCACACCTTTAACTAAGTTGTATGTTATATGAGTTTGATCTCAATAAAAATGAAAGAAAAAGAGTACAGGACAAAATCATCAAGTATAGGAGAGAGGTCTAGTAAAACAGGACAGGAAAATATCTATTAGTACTTGACCACATAGAAAACTCATTTGAAAATACAGTGGGGAAATTTAGTGGTGTCGGGAAGTGAACACAGATGAGAGTGGTTGATGAGCAAATGGGGAGAATGTGTCAATGAAGTCTTCACGGACCTTGGATGAGAAAGGAATGAGCTAGTTGGAAGCCAAGTATAAAGGCAATATTTCCTTACAACGAGGACAACCCCCCCAAAAGAATACAAAAGAGAACATAAAAGTTTCAAGATACAGGAATGAGAAGGAGTGAATAATAAAGATAATTATGAGAAGTTGGAAAGTGATGAGACCCATCACAGAAGTGAAGGGATGAGAAAAGAAACATAATAGGATCCCCGTTGGAAAAAAAAAAGAAACATAATAGAAAGGATAGATGATGGCGAGGGAGATATTTACAGATGAGAAGGAGCAAGTTTCAGGGAGATTCTACTTTCTCATTCATTTGAGAAACAAATATGTTAAGGCTGAGTGGGATTTGTCTTGGTAGATGGTTTAGAGAAGGAGGAAATATTATTAATAGTGAAGGTAATTGAAAAAGAGATTACTGAACATGTGGGGTTGCTGGGCAGCAATGAGCTTTCAACTGAAGTTCTTGGTTGAAGATCAAGAATTAGTAGTGATACCAGCCTCGTGTGTGTGTGTGTGTGTGTGTGTGTGTGTGTGTGTGTGTGTGTGTTCTAGTAACTCTCAGGAAGTTTAAAAGAAGAATGAATGAATTCTGGGATAATTCTGGAATTGGCTCAACTTTGAAATTTTGTAAGACCCTGAGCGTAAAGAGAACCAAAGAACCAAATGTCAAGATGGCTGAAGAACATGATCAATGGGGTGGGAGACAGACAAGGTGAGGGTAGACAGAATGACTGATTGATTGATTGATACTGTAAAGACAATAAAACAAAATAGAGTAGAACAGAACAAAGTAGATCAGAACAAAACAATGCAAGCAATACAGGATTGCAAAACAAGACCACTGGAAATCAACAATGGCTACCATAGTGTCTCTTGTTTTCTTCAAAATAGCTGTCCATACCTTCACACATATTGCAATCAAATAATAGAAAACTGACTAAAACCAATCAAATCAAAGAACAAAAGCATTATTGGGCTCCAAAACATGATGATAAGAAATCAGCAATGGCTACCATAATGTTTCATCTTCTTTAAAGTAGCTGTTCATACCATCACAGTTAATAAAATCAGTTCTTGTAAACTCTTTAGGAGTAGTTCTAGACATGTATAAGCTTATACATGTACATCTATCCTTTCTGTGTTAAATGGAATAACAAAACACAAGAAAAGCAAGAAACAAAAAAGACAAATAAAGAACAATAACAGAGATCCCAAAACAATAACAATATAGGCTTTCAAAAGAAGGTGGTAAGAACATACCAAAGGTTATTATTTTGTATAATTATCTTCAGATGAGTTACTCAGATTATCACATACAGACATGCAAAATTGATCTAATCCTATGAATGTTAACTGTTTTGTTCCAAGAACTAATAGAATTAGTAGTACAATCATCTGTATATATCTATATCTATCTATATATATATAGATATATACATATCTTTTTTCTTTTCCCTTCCTTCTTTTCTCCTTTTCCCAGAGCTGTATTTTCCTTTTGAGCAGTTTCTTACCCTTTTGCAATAATTATTGAAGATTTTGTATCTTATTTACTTTTTCAGTTTCTTACACTAGGGAGATGATACGATGTTTACACATGTGGGTTTGATGTATTTCACTTATGAGAAAACAACCAATAACAAATGCTGGAGAGGCTGTGAGGAAAAAGAAACCCTTCTCCACTGTTGGCGGGAGTGTAGACTGGTACAACCACTGTGGAAATCAGTCTGGAGGTTCCTCAAAAAGCTGGGATTGGAAGCCCCATTTGACCCAGCTATTCTGCTTCTGGGCGTATTCCCAGAAGAATTGAAAACATCATACAACAGTGATATATGTGCATCCATGTTTATGGCAGCACAATTTGTAATAGCCAAATCTTGGAAACAACCCAAATGTCCATCAACTGAGGAATAAATAAAAAAGATGTGGTATTTTTATACAGTGGAGTACTACTCAGCTATAAAGAAGGATCACATTGAGTCTTTTATAGGTAAATGAATGAGATTTGAGACCAGACAGAATGACTTAAAAAGAAAATGTACTCCTAAAATAAGTGGCTTTCATTTTTTTAAAACCTTGGCTCCCAATTACAAAAACACTTTGCACAACAGCACAGTGTGTATATATGTGGATAGTTACACTTATGGGTCCATATGGGGAATGATTGTTCAAACTGTGTTTCAGCAATGGAGCTAGTTTGTTTAATAAAATCAACTTAGTAAACAGCTGCCAAAGGTAATAAACAAAGCTTTCCTAGTAGAATCAGGACTGGTGACCTAAAGACACACCTCTCAGCATATTCTGTCTCTCTCCAGAAGTCTGTTTGTTGCCTCACAGGGGCCCAACCATCTTAGAACAAAATTTAAAAAGTAGTGATCTCTGGGTGACATCAAGAAATGGTAGACAATACAGAATATGGGAGATTATATTGACAACAATGACCAATAAGATGAAGATGGAGAGGTTGAGGAGAGGGAGAAGGAGGAGACAAAAAGGAGGAAGTTGAGGAGGGAAAAGAGTCAGAAGAAGAGAAGGTAAAAAAGGAAGAAAGAAGAAGAAAAGAAACAGATTTTGAACAGTTACTTTGTACTAGGCACTGGATAAGTGCCTTACATCTAATTTTCAGTGACTCAGTGAGTTAAGAAACATATTATCTCTATTTTTGTAGATGAGCACACTGATGGGTAGAGAGGTAAATCACTTGCTGAAGGATACCTGGCTTGCAGCCAGAGGACTTCATGAAAGTCATCCAGTTAATACTGACTTCTGAAATGAATGATTTACTAGTAAAGTCTGTGTTGCTCCAGAGATGGGAGGTATAGGTGAGGCTGAGACTGGGAATCAATGGATGCCTGCTCTGGAGAGGATGAGGAACATACAGGTTTGGGAACAAGTTGGATTTGATGGGGTCAACAGAACTCAGTGAGTGACAGGCAGTCAAGGAGAACGAGCAGTCCAGAGCTATCACAATAAATCAGGTCCTGAAGAAGTGTTGCATCTTCTAAAAATTTGAAAATCTGCTGAAGAATTTGGTTTGGGAAGGCAGGAAACTATTAGTTGACAAGTACCAAGAAATACTGCATTTAATACACATTCTTTATTTACTTATTTATTTATTTATTTATTTATTTTTTTTGCGGCACTGGGGATTGAACTCACAACCTTGCGCTTGCCAGGCAGGTGCTCAGGCTGCTGAGCTAGATCCCCGGCCCCACATTCTTTTTTTAAACAAACAAAAAAAACCCCAGTAAAAATGATGATACAAAATTTTAAAACAAAATAATAGGAGATTAACAATAGTTAATATATTGCATGATAATATAAGCAAACAATGAGAGCACAAACCATTCTTTTTGATGAACTAACAGATTAGTAGTATAATTATCTATCCAATATATAATATATTATATATATATGTATATATTTTCCCTTCTTTCTTTTCTGCTTTCCTCCATCCCAGTTGTTCTTTCCTTCTGAGCAATTTCTTCCCTTTTCACTTTCACAATAGCTATTGTACATTTTGGATCTTATTTACTCTTTCAGTTTTTTACACTAGGGAGACAATACGGTGTTTACACATGCAAGTCTGATTTATTTCACTTATGAGTATGGTCTCTAGTTGCATCCATTTACCTATAAAAGCCTCAAGTTTATCCTTCTTTATAGCTGAGTAGTACTCCATTATATAAAAATACCACATCTTTTTAATACATTCTGCAGTTGATGAGCATTTGGGTTGTTTCCCAGATTTAGCTATTACAAATTGTGCTGCTATAAGCATTAAACATGCATTCTTCTGTTTGGTATAAGAAGATACTGTATCCACATTTAAGAGTTGAAATACAGAGACTTTCAGAGGTTAGATGATTTGGTCATGGTGAATGTATAGGAATTGAACCATGATAATTTTACTTTTAGATACCTTAATTTTGGGAAAGACAGTGAGGCATTGTCCAGTACATAGTTGAAAATGAACATTTATAGTCTGAGAAGAGGAAAGTTGTAGAGAGAGATGTTCATATATTTCTATTAAAGAAATAAACTTTGGGAGAATGGTCACGTTAGGAACAAGGAAGCAATAAAGGAACTAAGAAGGCAGAGGATGTTTTAAGAAGAAAAATTATTCCTGTCTGCAGATACTTCCAAAATTCTTTTATCCTCACCTCCAGATGGAAAAACATTTTTTCATGAAAACTCTGGATGTATTTGTGTGTATATCTATGAATATGAGTAAAACAAGAGTTCCCAGATATAATACTTATTGTTCACAGTGCATGATACATGCTGTTAATTTCCCTTTTTTCCTCCTTCTTTTTAAAAATACATATTGGCTAGTATCCCACTAAATTTATTTCATAATTTAACATAAGTCACAATCCAGTGTCTGAAAACATTTCTTTATAGCTACCTTCAAACATTCAGAGTGCTTCAGTGACATGATGCTGTGAGTTCTCAGGTCTGACCAGTCATCTTAGAGCAACAGCAAATGTTAATAATTCTCAATTGACAACCTCCTATAATTTATCATGAGAAATTGTGACAATAGTCCCATCTTTAAGATCTACTTATTTCCCTGACACGGTATTTGTTTTCGTCTCTCTTAATTTCCTGTTTTCCTTCAACTTTTCTTACTCACTTTGGTTTGAAAATTAATTCTTCCTGGGTTTGTTCTTCTTTTTATTGTTTTTTTTTTCCTAAATGAATTAAAACAATTTTAAGGCTGACCTTTCCATGTCATTTCCAATCTTCCCTTGTGGTTGTTTTATGCTTAAGTATACTGTACCACAGTATGAGAATGAACATTTTATTGTGTGGTCCATCGTTTTCATTATATAAAAATTTAATTATATGACAAATGAAGTTGCAAAACTGAGGTTACTCACAGCACCTCGTACCATGCTGCCAAATGCCCTGAGTTAACCTGACATTACCAGGAATGGGTGCCTCGGATCCAGAACCCACAGATACAGAAGTGCCAAATGAACTTTGTCATCAGTTCTGAAACCAAGCAATCAGAGTAAATAACACAAAGAAGTCAGGGCTCCTCAATGCTTTTTCCTCTCTCTGTGATGCTCACATCCAATGGGTTCCTATGGATGTACCCTGCTATTGAGACTTAGAAAAGGACTCCACTAACAAACAGTAACAAAGTGATAGTCATAAATGAACAGGCAACTTTTACTGAACATCTTCCTTTTATAGGTAATTATAAAATTTTAAGAAGTATTGAATTTACTTTTTTTGGTTGCTTTAATTGGGGAAACTGTGGTTTACAGTTTTAAGTGGCTCAAATTAAGGTTGATGAGGACTAGATTGATGTAGTGGACTTGAATAAACTCTCAATAGCTGTCAAATCTCTTTTAACCAATGCTTTCTCAGAAAGATCGGCTATATGTGTTAATCATTTAGTCTTAGAGTGACCAATTGGACAGAGAGTCAAAGTGGAGACTTTGAGAAAGTGATTTGTATTTTGTTAACATGGCTCATAGATGGAGGAGCTAGTAGTGCTTGGTGGATCTGTTTCAACTTCTGTAGGGAACACATTTTGGGTCAAGTTGTTTTCCATCATTACAATTTTGTAAATTACCCACAAATGTTGTGTTTATCAGAATTTTCAGCAAAATTATCAACTTTTAAAAATATCCTAATGTTTAAAACCTACTCAAATGTATTTTTAATAACTTACAAGTGATGGTGATGATTGGAAAACTTTCGAATTTCCCAGTTTAATAAGTGACACATTTCTGGCATGTAAGACCTTGATTAATTCATTGATAAAATAAATAATTATTGAGTGTAGTCTTTGAGAACTAGGTTCTTCATGGGAGGCAAAAAGCAGTAAGGCAAGTATGCAATAAATTCACACTGTGATGGGGGACACATATCCATATTTATATTAGACAATGTAAAGTATGATTATGTGTTAAAATTAGATATGGGATCCCATTGTATGTATAGTACAACCAAAATAAGGAAACAGGAGCTAAGTCTACTGATGAAGAAGTTAAAAATTTATTAACAAGTAACACTTGGTAGGTAGAAGTGTGAGATTATAGGTAATAAGGGCAGCATGTGTGAAAGTTTGAGAAAATTTTTAGGCGTAATTAGGAAATTAAAAAGTAATGTCATTCAGTTGGATCAGGTAGCTGAAGAAGGGTAAAGAGCAAGTCCAAAACATCTTTAACATCAAACCAAGGATTTTGAAAGTGTTACTAGGCAATGAAGAGCCATGGTTGACTGCTGAGCAGAGACTGTCATAACCAACGCCATGAAAAATTAACTTGCAGAAGGGTGCAGGATGGATTGGAGGAGAAAAACCTGGACACGAACAGATGGGTTAGAAGACTGACTCTGCTGATTCAAGCCAAAGCTTTTCTATTGTTTCCATTTCTGTAACAGTGCATGTAGCAGCATTTATCACATGCTCATTCTCTACCTTCTGAATTACTGAATCAGTGGGACAGATTCCATGAGGTCAGCGAGCCTGTGTTCCAGGTGATCTGGTCCAGCGCAAAGTGGTGTGATAATTATTTTATGTACTACATGAATTATAATGAAAAACAGGAGACTCACACGTTTAACAAGAATTGTATTGGGTGAAAAAAACACAAAGACAGTGCTTCAAAACACAGTGATAGCACTACATTCTTTTGAATGCATTGAATTTGATCACTTTTTCTTGCCAGTTTGGAGGTGAGAAGGCACAAGACCTAATTCTGGCTGATTTAACTTGTTTTTTTCATATAAAGGTAGACAACTGTGGTCTTGGTAGACAGTGTTGGCTCTCTATTCAGTAATTGGTGGTCTTGTTTTTATTGTAAGTATTTTTATTTTTTCTTCTTCTTACATACTCTGCTATTTCTTTTTTAATTTTATATTCGCATCTCATTCCCCCCTTCAGTTTTCTTTCTTTTCTTCTCGGTCTCTACCCTTTAAGTCTGTTCAAAAAGGTCAACATGACCCTTTTTTCCTTGGAAAAAAAAGGTTGGACTACTTGCTAATTATTGTTTGGGGCTGAGAACTTTTATTTTTAGTTGAAATACCTAAGTGTCTTCCCAAGCACCTGCATAGTCCTGAAAAACAGTAAATTCTCAAAAATTATTTTTGAAAGAAAAGACAATATTCAATTTTAGGCATGCTTATGTCCTTACTAATGAAGGCTGACCCAACTTAGATTTTTCAGGAAACACATGGTTTCAAATATCTTCTCCTGATGTTTTACAAAGTACCCTTATTCTATAAAACCATGACCTTACTTTTGGTTTCAAAATATGCTCACCATACCCATGAAAAGTAAACATTTGTCTGTACCCCAAATATGATACATATGAAAAGAGAACATTCTTTGGTTATTTTATGTACTCCTCTGAGGAAAAAAAACAAAATGCAAAGAGAGAATAAAGAGAGGAAAGAGCGAGAGGGAGGGAGGGAGGGAAGGAGAGGACA
>RJWT010003399.1:0-14350 GCA_004365215.1 Cuniculus paca | reverse complement strand
AACCTCGAATGGCAGAAAGCACAAGGTGATGGGTAGAGATTTGGTGCATTCTGTTCAGCTCTGGTGAAAGGCTCTCTGGAACAGTTAGGCTGGTGTTTTCATTGGCAGGTCCCAGCAGGACCATTAGCAGTATTAACCGAATGTATTGTTTTGAGATTTTTTTTGGCTCAGGCTCCCCCATTATTTAGGGAAGTGGAACTGCACATTCACAGGGAAGAGAGAAAATCGAATGCCAATGAACTTAAACTTGAACCCTCCCTCATAGCCCACTGCAGATAAGCAGGCTGGAGTAGGCAATGCTGAGAATTCCTAGCTCCTACATGTGCTGGATCTGACTGGGATTCTTGTGCTTTTTTTTTTTTTGTTTCTCTTCCTGGTTAAAAACTAATCAGTGCTTGCTGAAAGTTTCTCTAATAAATTATACAGCAGCCTTTTTATATCTAGCAGTGAAACTTTTTTAGAATGTCTACTCAGGAGCAGCGAGCCTTGATCTGAAACACCCAATCTCTTTGGCCTAAAAATAAAACTGGGTTCTAAGAAGTGCGTGCGCGTGTGTCTAGGGGAGGGAAACCAAAGAGAGAATTTCAAATGTCAAAAATACTTGGTTAATACATCTTGCAGTTGGAAATGCTGAAAGTTTTTGTTGTTTTAAATAAAGATTGAGGCTAAACAAAAGATTCTTCCCTCCTTCTATTTATCTTGTCAAGAGTAACTTTAGGAGAAATTCCAGATTTAAAAAGTAAGGATGAACTCACATGGTCTTCTCTCACATTTCTATTTTGTGCTGGTCATTACACTTTTCATTCCAGATAGTGAAGACTAATGCTCCCAGGCTCTGTTTGGGAAATTCTTGCCCAGGAAAGCAGGGCCTGGAACTGCCTCTGCCGGCCAGGGCCCTTCCACTGTGAAGCTGCTTTTGTTACATCAACTAGAATGGCCACATACTACAGGGTGAATAGCCCAGTAAGAATGTAGTTTGCCCTTTTTCTTCTATAAAAATGAAGTCTTTCTTTTAAAAGGATACATTCTCCTTGTAAATTTGTAAGCAATAAAGAAAGAATAGTAAGTTCTGTCTTTGTTCCATTTTTCTCTGCTTACTTTTTTCCATCTCTCCACAATGTTTGAAAACAAGCCAAATACTGAGTTTAGATCAGTTTGTAAAAATACGTTTCATTGGTTTTTAAATAGACATTATTTGAAAAATAGCACAAAGTGTGAAATTTATAAGTATGTCTGAAAAATGTTACGTTAAATGACAATTGCTTTCTTTATATTTCTATATATATTGGTCATGTGCTTTACATATATGTGTTCATTTAATCCTTGTAGCAATTTTAGGAGATAGGTAGTATGATTATTCTCATTTTTTAGATTATTTTATGTTCATTCCATTATTTTGTAATCTTGAAACTGATTCTGGGAGATATTTTATAATGCCACAAATCCTTCAGAAAGAAAGTGGCAAAGCCCAGCTGAACCTAGATCATTTTAATTTAGAACTACAATTTTTATCACTTCTTATTCCATTCCCCAGGAATTTAAACAGAATCTAAGTGTTTTAGTACAAGAGGTTTCAGGACTTTTAATAACCTGCATTTAGAGTAAGGTAGGGAGTACATTCCTCTCCTCTGCTTCATGAAAAGCATCTTGAGGACCACTATTTCACATAAAATTCTGTCTGGCCCGAGTTGCCTCCCCATTCCACCAGTCTTGGGACTCCTTGATGATGAAGACTAGAAACCACGTAAGTATGAGCAGGAACAATATGAAAAGTCAAGGAGGTCTGGGGTGGGGGGTGTGGACAATTGTACATCAAAGTCAGATCAAATACTCACACAGCTCCCAGAATTGCCACTTGGGTCTATAACTAAATTGCTACTTTCCTCTGTAAGCAAATTTGGATAAAATTGTGAAACAAGAAGGATTTCTTGTTTCCAGAATTTCCTTTTTCATTCCACAAATGCTTCACTTTTTGAGGCAGGGCCTAAGTCATTGTTCTTTCCACAGGAATGGCTGTGAATGATATGTGAAAGTATTTGCCATCAAGAGTAAATATCTGAGGGAATCATGATTGTTAGTTGTCTATGGTTTTTTGCTATTTAAATGACAGCAATTGCAAATGATACTTGATTGCATATTAGGTTCCGTAAAAAATTTCATGTGGATAGAAAATAGTACAATACCAGCATATCAAAACTCAAATTATGTTCCAATTTTGCATTGTTTACAATCATAGAAAAATAATAAAAGCATTACATTAAATATCCACAATAGTATTCTTTAGGGATTAGAATCTGGATACTAATTTTCAATATTTTTTCAAACTGAACTTTCAGCTTCTCACGTACTAAATAAGAATTCTACCACTGAGCTATAACCCCAGCCATTTTAACTTTTATTTTAGACAGGGTCTTGCTACATTTCCCAGGCTGACCTCAAATTTGTAATCTTTCTTCTTTAGCCTAAGTAGCTGTTCCACCATACCAGGGATTTAATTCTTAGTTTGTACTCTAAATTATTGATAACACTCATGTAGCATTTTTATAATAAACAAGAAGACATTACATAGGAGTTGCCCAAACAAAACGGCAAAACCACTAGACAGTATAATTTGGTGTGGGAGGAAGACTGTAACTTGCTTGATGTTGCTGGAACCTAAAACACGAGTGAGACAGTGGCAAGACATGAGGTGGCTGTAGGCAAGACCACCCTACTTGGTCAGATTCATGGCTTGGATGAGTTTCTGCAGCAGCTACATGGTTAACAGTTTGGGGACAAAATGGCAATCAAAATGACAGAAGACCATTGCTATAGTTTATAGAGGAAAATGGAGTCAAAAGTAATTCATAGGTAAAATAGGTAAATTTCACTGTGTGAGGATATGTTATATGATGAGTATGTATTGAATGAATGAAGAGGAAAAAGTATGACATTCAAGTTTCTACCAAGTCTGAAAGGAAAAAAATAACTAGATACCTGGAGGCATATATGAAAACGTTTGTCTTATATCTAATCTTTTAGAACCATGGCTATGACATTTCCTAACTTTTTGACAGTGAAGAAATACAATTAGAAGATAGTTAAAAAATTTGGTTTATTTATCGGCTTCTTTTGCCATTTTGCCTAACACTCATCAAGAGAATTACTTATTACTTTGTACTACAGGAGAGAAAACTTAGGCTAAATATTGTGTCCAGTTTACATAGCTAGTAAGTAGCAAAACTGGACTATAAATCTTGTCTGTATGAATTCAGACCCATGTTCTAGAAACATACCTTAGTATAAAGAAGGGGTTCCAGAGAGTAAATATTTAGGCATTGTGGGTTCTTTGGTTACATCGGATATATAGTTTCTCTTGCATTTTTTCTTCTCTGGGTCTTTTTTATTGTTGTTTCAACTAGAAAAATGTGAAAATCATTCTTAGCTCACAGACTATACAAAAATATAGCCAAATGCTGAATTTGGATTATGGATCATAATTTGCATATTCCTTGCCTAGAGTGCACACACACACATACACACACCCCACACATGGACCTTTTTGTCTATTGGTGAAAATGTACGTGGGGTAAAAGAATAAAAACTGAGAAATCACATAGCTCTAGGTTTTCTGGGGAAAGGGGAATCCAGCTGGAATAGAATATCCACAGTAAACACAGGGAGACCACAAGGGTATGAGTCATCACTAGACCATAGTCTGAGAATGATCACTCAGCCAGCAAATGATCCTCAGATAGCTTCAAAACTTTAATGTCAGGGGAGAGAGAGGGTGAAGAATTTAGGAGAGGAAATGTGCTTTCTAGATAGAACATGGGCCTTGTCCTTCTGGAAAAGCAACCACAATAGAGTGGCTGAAAGAGTGTGCCTTTCTGAGCTCAGCACTAGCTGAGATAGGCAGAAGAGAAACAAGTCTGGGGAGGAGGAGTGGAGCAGGGAAGGTGCAGAGGGTGCATCTGTGTGTGTATTCAGAATTTTCTTCCCTCTGTCATCATAACATTTGTAACTTTCAGATGCACAAGGTTGATCTACCATCCTTCTGGAAAAAAGTCGAAGTTTACAGATGATAATGCAAAAGGCAAATAAAAATTCTCCCATCAAAAGCTCAGTGTGTTTAATGGGAGAATATGTAATAAGTACCTGTATCTGTATGAAGTTTTTGTGCTTATGAGAATTTAGAAGGAAAGAAAATGGAATTAGAGGTCCTCTGTCCCTTGAGGCATGATAAAAAGTGAGCCTCAGTTACAGTTTCAAGCAACTTCTGGGGACATAATAATCACTAGAAGTCCCAGAGACTCTTGGCAAAGCAGATTTTATTTTGTGTCTTCTTACAGCCAGTAAAACTTGTCCTCAAGGCTATGAGTGACAGGAATTTTTAAATACCTATTTTATTATCTACTTTTTTTCACTTAACTCTTTCAACCAAAGGAGTCAAATATTGATACAAAATGACTACTTTGCGCATTATAATCTGCACCTATCACATTAAAAAAATTTAACACATTTTTGAAACTCACTATTGAGAAATATTTAGTCTATCATTGAAAGCAAGATTGCATTAAGGTTAGAGAAAAAAATGTGGACCAGAATGATCAAGGTTCAAATCTAAGCTCTTTGCCAGCCACTTGCACAATGTGACAAGTGCTATGCTGGGAGGACACAGGGTGCTAATGGAGTTGCTAGGCATCTCAGAGATTGGAAAAGATGTCAGGGAGACCTCCTGGAAAAGGTAACACTTCTACTAACTTTTGATAGATGAGTAGCTAGCAGAAACTTACACAGGAAGAAAGCCTTCTAGGTGTAGAAAAAATTCATGCAATTTTGTAGAACCAGGAAAAATATAACACTGTGGTAAAGCGCACGTACTTTCAGGGCGTAATGAGAGTAATGACCAGAGATGAAGCTACACAAGTAGCCTGGAACCAGATAATATAGGACCTTGAAAATTTGCTGTGGAATATGAATTTTGTCCCAAGTGCACTGGGGCGCTATTGTTGAGCTACAGCAGGAAACAGCTTGATTTGACTTCTGTGAGGAACATAAAAAAGACTGGAGAAAGGTCAGCCAGTAAGTATCTTAGTCAATAAAACATGACAGAAGATATGTTGGTTTAAAGTGAGGGCAGAATAGCCAGGTAAAGAGAGATTTTAGAAATATTCCAAATGTAGAGCTTGCTGATTTGGGTGGTTCACTGGATATGGAACTCAGAAAGAAAAAGGAGGTTAGGCCATTCCTTTCTAGGGTTCTAGATTAGGCATAGAGCAATGTTGAGGTTTATCTTTATGGTGGGAAACATAAAAAGAATTGAAGAGAGACAATGTCTTGAGTTTAGTTTTGTTGAATTTGAGGCCATGGAGACATCTTGAGAACCATGTTCATCAAACAGTTACAAATATTTGTAGAGAGAGGGGTTACCCAGGAGTGTTGTTTCATCATAGTTAAATGAAGAGAACATGTACACAGGTGACAAAAGTTCAAGAGGTCCAGCAGGGAAGGATAGAAAGGTGACATCTTTACTTCTTGGCTACTTCTAAGCAGGATTAATACCTGGAGATGTGAGCTTAGAAGTATTCATTCATAAATCCCATCTAGCTACTATTCTTATATTGTCCTACTAAGCTATTTTGTTTCTTATTCTCCTGCAATGAGTATTTCATACCCATGGAATCTTCTGAGGTCTTTGTACCCATTGCCTCGCTTCCCACCCATAGATCAGTCACCTCTTACTTCATTAAGAATGCATCTTAGGCTAGAGGAGTGCTCCTTCCATGAGATGCCACAGACGTCCACAGCATTTCTATCCTTTCTTTCCTTCCCTCCTGCCCTTCTACCGCATGGCCATGCATTCCTCTGTCTTCAAAGGGATTTTCAATGAGCAGAGCCTGAGTCAGGAATGTGGATTTATGTGATTTACTGAAGGGTTCTTTAGCAGATAGCATGAGGAAACAAGAGAAGTGAGGGCAAGGGACTAACCAAAGATGAGATTTCAGCTGGAGTATAACCTTGCCAATTTCGGATCTCAGGAAGCTCACAAGTGTGAATTGCACTATGGATTTTGTTATATTTTGAGGCAAAAGGGATTTTTTTTTGTTTCCTTCTGTTAGTCAGTCATTGAATGCTAGCTGACCATGGAAAGAGATGAACAACCTCTTGAGCCAGTTTAAATTTGGTGGAGATTCTCTAAAGAAGGGGACAAGTTGACTGCTAGTAGCTAGTAGCTGGAGGGTGAAATACCAGTTTGGGTGGTCACCATTGGTCTCCACCATATTGTGCTGAAAGTGGGTCTCTGCATCACATTACCTTGATTATTTGCACTCTTTCCTTACTGTTCACTGTCTCTTTCCTTTGGCTTCTTCCTATTCATCTGATTAGGTAATTCTTAAGTCTTCCATGGTAAAAACTTTCCGTTCTCCTCTCCATGCTGACTTATCTCCTCCACCCCCACCTCACTGTCTTCCTTTGCTGGCAAAACTCTATGACTTCAGTCTATGGCCGTCATCTCCATCCACATGTTCCATTCACTCTCCAACCCACTGCAGTCTGGTTTCTGTCTCTACTGTGCTTCTGAAATTACTTTTGTCAAAATTACCAACTTTGCCTTTATTTCTACTTCTGATAGACACTTTTCTGTTCTTCTCTTACTTCAGTTGCCAAGAACATTTGGAATGATCTCCTTTGGCTTTGGAAAGGCCAACTCTGCTGGATTTCTTCCTACTTTTTCATCACTCCTTCTCAGATGTCTTTGCTAGTTTCTTTTCTTATTATTATTCCTTAAAATTTGCTATTCTTCAGAGTTTATTCTTTTCCTTCTCACTCTGCACACCTTTCCTTTGGCCAGACAAGGCTTTTAGGATTCCCAGAAAAGGCCTCTCCTTCACTGTCTCATGAAATGAAGATCAAATGTAAAGATTTTCTTAAAACAAAAAATTATCATTGCTTCCTTCTAGATTTTCAGAGTGCTTAATTCTGCAAACTGGGTGCAATAAAAATATAGTGAATGTTTAAATTTTTAAAAATGTATTCAATAAAAGGACATATTGCTATTAATCCTTCTCAAAATACTACCCCTTGCTTTGAACACTTATCTTGCCACTTTATGAAGCAGTTCTGGAAGTCCTTTTTTATGAATGTCCTCAGTTACACTGTTGTGGCTGCCTCCATTTCCCAAACTGATTCAAAATGTTTATATCATGGTCATTTGATTTTGGGGAAGAGCCAGAAGTCTTATAGTACCAGATCTGCTGAATAAGGTGGATGAGGAAACGCTATAATGAATGTTTTTGTTTGACAAAAATTTCTGTAAACATTTGATCAACAAGAAGTCTATCATAAAACATGGTGAATGTATAAATTTTAAAAAATTATTATAGTAAAGGACACATTGACATTAATGCCAATCAAAATAGTTAAAATACTTCTCTCTTCTTCGCACACACTTATCTCATTATTCTTGGCAGTACATCTTTACTATAATTTTTTTTAAATTTAAACATTCCTGATTGGAAATGAACTCTCCCTTTGCTGGTTCCCAAAGCATGTGTTTTGCTGAATGTACCCGTTAGGAAGACAGCACTGACTACCTCGTTCATCCCATCCTTCTTATCCTCATCTGCAAAGTAGTATTTTCTAAATTTGCACATTTCTCAGATCCGTAAAATCATATATGCAACTTATCTAAAAAGTATCTCTAATTTATTTAATAAGTATCTCACAGGGCCCTCAAGCTGTCACATAAACCTAGAACCCCTAAATCATCAAGCTAATATCTTGCTCAGTTAAAGGTCTCAGGGATCGATTTGGACATTTTATCTTTCTTACTCCACCTCATCTAATTCATTATACATTTCTATTTTTTATGCTTATAAATATCTCTCAAACTCAACTACAGTCTTTTAGCTGTCTTGTCTATTCTTTGGTTTGCACCCTGAAATTCATACACCATGTATTCTCAAGACCAAAATTTCTAAAAAGCAAATTTAATCGTATCCCTTCCCTGCTATAAAGGATCTAAATGTCTTACCATGGTATACAAGACCTTTCGGGATCTTCCTGCTATAAATATCAATTCTGGGAACACATCTCTAACACTCCAAGTCCTGATCAGATGACCATATACATGGGCTCTCACAGCATTGTTGACTTTTTCCTGTTAGAGCACCTGCCCATCCCTGCTGCTCATCAGTGCTATGTTTAAGCCACAGATTCTAGGAGGCTAGAAACACATCCTAGCTGTTCAGCACAGGATCTGATACAGAAGAAATGTATAATGAATTAGATGAGGTGGAGTAATAAATTCTTTCTGAATTAATGCATATATTGCCCTCACTTCTAAAGTCAAAGTGTAAAGGATTTCTAGCTATCGCTGCTATAGGATCCATTCACTTCTCCGGGTTTCAGTAAACTAGACATTTGAGAGTTTGATTTGGTGCATATAAATTGTTAAAAATAACTGTCTTCTAGGAAGTGTATGAGCATCTGTGTGTATTCGTGTGACATATCACTGAAAGAACGCTTTGCTAGAAAACATGCCTTGAAGAAAAACTTTTAGGATGCTCTAATGTAGAAAAGAGCCTCAAGAGAAGAGAAAAAAACACAAAAGAATGACTAAAGTGAGTTCATGGGTTTTACCATTAGCCAAAACACATTGTGTCTTCTCCAATTACCCATAAGGACCACTCCTCCTGGGAAGAGCTTTCTGTTTTAAACCCAGCAAATACCTGGAGAATTACATTGCCTATTCCTACCCAGGCCCCAAGAGTTCATCCTGATAGACTGTTTTTGCCAAGAACCTGTTTTTGCCTTTAGTCACCACACCTGAAGCTGTCAAAGATTGAGACAAAAAGAGAGAAAAGTGGCTTTGACTGTTCGTCTCTTGCTGCCTACCACAGGGAGCAGCTCCTATATTCTACTCTTTGAAGTTCAACTTTTCCCAGATGTAACAATATTCTGGTTCAAGGGAATTTTACAACAGGGAAATATCCGTGAACTTGAGAGTGCTTGTAAAGAATGGAATAGTCTGTGTTTTATTTTCCATTCCAGCCCATCTCTACCTTTAATATAGTCAACAAATATTGAATAAGTACTTGATAATATGCAAGACAATGTACTAAATTGCTCTCATACTGGGAAAGGTACGATACTTGCCTTTTGGGAACTTTGTCCTGCTAATGAAAGATGAATGCTCAAAATTTATATATATATAATATATATATATACTTATTTATATGTATCTTTATATATATTATTTATATGTATTTATATATTCTTACTATATATATTTTATATATATATTATATATATATACTTATTTATATGTATCTTTATATATATTATTTATATGTATTTATATATTCTTACATATATACTTATTTACTCTTTCATGTATTTGCATGTTTGTTTCTTTTGGAAACACAGTGTTTTGGCAAACATCTCAATATAAAAAAAAAAACCCAAAAGAAGAAAAAATTACTTCAGATTGCATTACCTATTTCATGCTCTTCCAGGAGTCTAGATATGTAGATATGTATATGATTTTAAATAAGCAGGATTACATTATACTTACTGTTGTATTATGTACTTTGCCAATCAATAATATGGTGCTGGTTCTTAGTCTGTTAGTTCTGTTATAATTGAAATGTCTCAGACTGGGTACTTGATGAAAACAGAAACATTTTTTTCACAGTCTGGAAGCTGGAAAGTCATCATCATAGAGGTGGTAGGTTTGGTGTCTGGTGAGAGCTGTTCTCTGCTCTCATCCAAGAAGATGCCTTATTTCTACCTTCTCTGAGGGAGGAAGCCATGCACTCACATGGAAGAATCTAGAAGGGAAAGAAAGTCTACTGCTGTGTGAGGCTCCATTTATAATGACCTGAATCCCATTCAAGGGCAAAGTGCTTATAGCCTAATCACGTTCTAACACTATTTCTTTGGCCTTTAAATTTCAACACCTGAATTTTGTGTTTGTTTTTTGAGACAGAATTTTGCTATGTAGTTCAGGCTGGCCTTGAACTCACAGTAATTCTCCTGCCTCTGCCTCCCAAGTGCTGGGATTACAGGTCTGTGCCACCACACCTGGCAACATCTGAATTTTTGAGCAGGCACACACAAATGACAGCAGGAGTTTTTTCATTTTATTAAACATCGCTCTGAATCATCTTTTTAGTGGCCTTCTGGTGTGCTTTGGTTTATCTTGCATGTTAATAAAATTTTGTTGCTTATATTTTGTTAGCATATTTTTTGCTTTTATAGCATTTTATTAGCATAGTATCTTGTATTTTTGCTTATGCTCTTATGCTATGTCTTTTGATATCATCCTATCCTTCTTGATGTGTATTTGAAACTCATACAAGTATTTTAAAATTAATTATCTGGAAGTAGGATTTCAGATATTTTAAAGTTAAATATCTGGAGGTAGGATTTCTATTATTGGTAACTCTTGACAAAGCGGGCATTGCACATTATAATTTCACTGTGTTATAGATTACACTAAATGATCTGAGGCCCAAATGTTAGGGCTCCTTTTAGGCTGTAATGGTCAGTGAGGGCTTCATGGAACAAGAGGTAGAAAAAGGTCTTGAATGTAGTTAGAATCTTGATAATTGAAGAAAGGAAGACAGAGTAAGCAAAGCAATGAAAGGAGGAGAAAAACAGAAGCATGTGTAGTGTCAAAGAATAAATCAGTTTCATTCGATCAACCATGATGTTGCTGGAGCTAGCATGGAGGTAGGTTGGGGCCAAATGAAAGGACTTAAGAGTGGCAACTGAAAGGAAAAGTATGGTATTTTATCATGTTAGTCACAGAATCAAGAGTGGACAAGGGTCACAAGCATTGATGTCACAAAGAATGGACAGGAGTGGATATGACATTAGAAGAAGAAAAATAAGAAGACATTTTAGAACATCAGAATTAAAGTAAAAAGGATGCATTTTACGTGATAGCCATGGGAATGGGAAACATGGGAGTATTTTAAAGACTGTAGAAAAGAGATCTTACATAAGTTGGCAACTAATTGATGGTTAGGTGCCTAGATGTGGTTTAAATATAAGCAACTAGTATATTAGAAAATAAATAGAAAAGAAAGTTAAATTTAACAAGAGAACTGGATCAGGGGAGACTATGAAATAATGAGGTGAATGATGTATTGATTTGAGATAATGAAGACTGCATTAGTTTTCTGTAGCTACCATAACAAAATAACACAAACTGGATGGCTTACGGAGCAGAAATTCATTGTCTCACAGTTCTCGTGCCCCAAGTCCAAGTTTGGGGAGAATCTGTCCCAGGCCTCTCTCTTCATTTCTGGCAGACCCAGGCTTTCCTTGACTTGCAAAAAGGGTTCTGTCTGTGTCTTTGTATCATTTTCCCTCATCTACATCTCTCTGTGTGTTCATATGTTCCCTTTCCATAAGGACACAGTCATAGTGAATTAAAGTTCACCCAACAACCTCAACTTGATCATCTGCAAAGATCCTGCTTCCAAGTAACTCCACAGTAACAGGTACTGGGGGTAGCACTTCAACACATTTTGGAAGGACACAATCCCACCCATAACAATGGTGATACTATTAGACATGTTCAAAAAGTATGAGAAAATAAAAATGGGAGATACAGATAAAAAAATCACTTGTTTCAGATAATCATTGAAATAATGAAAATGTATCAGATCTTTAAGACTAATAACTTGGAATTGTGAGAGATAATTCAATTTAACATGCTTCTTAGCAAAAGATTTTTCTCATTTAACATGTCTGTCAAGTGGTCCTTTAGATTCTACTTGCATTTTTCTAATGATAAGTCACTTCATAATTAAAATTTAGGAACAGTTTCTGTGTATTGTAACGAAATAGGGTACCTCATACTCTTTCTCATTGGTCCCAATTCTTTCCTCCAGAGCTACAAAGAATTAAATTCTTACTGTAATTGAATTACAAATGTTTAAATAGAGTTTTCAGGGTGTACCCACCTCTGCCCTACCATCTAGACTAATTGTACTCAATTTCTTCCATCATTCTTTACATGGCATGGTTGTCAGATTCTCTCCTTTTGTGAACACCTCTTCTAGGCATGTGTGTTGAAGTGCTATGGTTCCGAACACTGTTGGCAACTGAAATCTGCAGGCATTACTTCCTTTATTAATGGATGTTAAACTCAAAGTTCCTGCTGGTGTGTTTTAGCAATTGTTATTATCAATCTTCACATGTACGCTTAAAGGCAGATTTTATACTAGAAGCTTTTGAAGTTTACCTTCTCTGCTCATTCTCATGATTATAGCTTTTTGAGATCTATTTGAACCTCTATTCTGCCCATCCAATATTACCTCTCTTATATTAATGTCATTCATAAACTTGATAGAACTATGTGATACAATTTCTTGGTAGATACCAGTTAAATTATTGAATGAAATAGAAGTAAATAAAGAGATCTGGACTGAGCTCTTAAAAACCTTTTGGACAGTCCCAATATTTGGTACAAATTGTTGTAAATCTATAATTATGTATATTTCCAATCTCCTTCTAAAGAGATGTTTATCAAACATGTCATGAGATATTTATCAAATATCCTGTTGAATTAAGGGATACTTTTTCCAAGAAGTCATTTTGCTCTAGGAAATTCAACAAAACAACCAAAATAACAGCAAAAGAAATGTGCATGATTTTGCAAGACTTTTTCTTTTCCCAGTGAGGTTATGGTAAATTCTGCACTTACCTTTTTCTTATCTAAGCCATGATATTTACTTAACTAATAATGCTTTGCAAATAAATATTTATGATAATTGACACTGAGCTCAATGATATGTGATATTCAAATGTCTCTTTTTCTATCTGCCGGAAGTTGAAATATTTGTCGATCTTAAGTCCTTATGTGTAGCGCCAAAGGTTAGTATTAATTGTCATATAAGCACCAAAATGAGTCCTTTTTGGACTGTAGGGTATGATTCTTATGATTCTGGAACCAAACTTCTTCAAAAAATAGTTCTTGAACTATTTCTTCAATCAACTAAAACTTCTAGACTTTTAAGCATGTGACTATATCCCTTGAATATATCTCTGATTTTTCCACTTGGGAACAAAACTCAAGTATTGAAAACACAGCATTGGAATACTGCATCTGAATTAGTCAAGATTTGAGTTGCCAAAAACAGAAATCACTATAGCTATTTTAACAATAGCAGCAGCAACAACAACAAAAAAAGAATTACATTCAAAAATTAAGTTTCCTAGAAAATATTCGTAAGGGCTGGAGTACTGGTTTGAGGTCAGGCATCCAGGAGCCTCCCTCAGAACAATACTGTGCAACCGTCCTGCAAGTTGAGAGGATACCCGGGCCTCAGACAAGGAGGTGGCGGCTGCTTTCAGGGACACGCTGCACAGCCGCTGTCCAATGACTGTGAAGTTGCGGACATCATCATGGGTCCTGCTGTGCCTGCTTGAGACACCAGCTAAGTGCTGGTCCCATAGCCTGCTTCTCAGGACCTACACTGCAGGTGATGGGATACCACAGTTGTCCAGCATGGTTTTGGCGGAGGAAGTGAAAGCAGTAAAAATTACTGTATGGTCTTCATCTCACCACCACCTACCAGCTCTAACAAGAGCACTTGATCCAAGTCCCTGGGTGCAAGTGAGGAGGGGAGTGTAAAATATAACTTTTCTGTCTTCCAGAATAATGTGATCCACTAGAAGGAGGCTGGAGTAGATATGCATGCATCAATTTACAACATTCACCACAAACTTCTACAAGCATCATTCTTCATGTTTTTCACTTCATTCTCTGTTCTTTCATATAATTTGGTGACCATTTTAATTATGGTGCCTCTCACCTTTCATTTTAGTGATTTTTTTTTACGTGATTATCTTACTCACTAGACTGAACTTGAAAACAAGAGCCCTGTCTTATGTACCTTTTCACTAGCAGGGCCAACACGGTGACTCGTAGATAGTAATGGAAAGCACATTAAGAACAGAATAAAGGATGCATGTGTTCAAGCTAGGGAAACTCTCCAAAACTTGCATGCAATGTGGTTTGGGGTAAGATGCTTAATCTCTGTAAGGCTTACATTCTCATCTGTAAAAATCCGATAATTACTGTAAACTCATAAGATAATTGTGAACTTGACATGAGAAATTATATGAAGCATTTGGCATACTGTTGGAATCAAATAAATGGTGACCACTTTTATATTAGGGCCAAGTACATGGTTGTCAGGTAAATGAGTTTTTAAATGGGTTTCACTTTAATTATTATTCATTTTGGTAGCAAGACAGACTTCTAAGAGTTAAGTAGTGTTTTCTTTCCTTCCCTCCCTCCTTCCTTTTTTCCCATTTATAATCACTATATTCTTTTTTTAAATTTTTT
>RJWT010003398.1:0-36606 GCA_004365215.1 Cuniculus paca | reverse complement strand
ATCTTTCACCCTGTCAGTGTGGGAAGACTACAGTAGGAACCCTGAAGTGAAGTTGTTTTCAGTTGCTCTGAGTCTCAGGTTTAAATAAATAATCCCTTCCTCAATGGTACCTGATTAAGTACTCTCTGGCAATATGACAGGCAACATACCTTATTCCCTTTTCAGCTGTTGTCTACCCTGTGGAAGGAGCCACAAAACTCAACACTACTTTTTCAGCTCATAACAGCTGTGGGTTCCTCCTCCCAGTGCTGACAGACTACTTCACCATGTCTCCCTGGAGCTCTTGGTCCTAGGGCTTACCTTGAATCTGAAGAGGCAAGTTCTCCTTCCCCAGAGTAGGGATAAGCTTCCAGGCTGCTTTTTTCATTTCATTGTGTTGTTGTCCTCTTCTCCAACTTTTCTGTAGCTTCTAATTTTCCTATTAGTTCTTTTGGGGTTTCTAAAGCTCTACTCCTTTTTAGTTTTCTTTTTGTCAAGATGTTATTTTCCAGGTATCTAGATTCCAGATTTCTAAAAGGCTGAATTTTGCTGCTGAGCATTACTATGCTATTTTGGTTCCCCCAAATTTTTAATGCCCATAAATTCTTTATGGCAGTGTTTTCTAGATTATGATTCCAAGGTCAGTTACACCAAAATCACTTGGGGAATTAAACTTCCATAAGTCTTATCCTTTAAATCCTGATTCAAAATTCTGATGGTTGGTTCTTGAATATTCTTTTCTCAAAAGATCCCCAGATCATTGTATACACTTAAGAATGAGAACTTGTATAAATGGTAGTGATATTACACTGAGCAGTCTTCTCCATCAACTTTTTAAGAAAATGGGCCTCTAGGAAGAGATTAGATGATGGTGCAGATGATTAAGCAGAAAGAAAGTAGAAGTAGAGTTGAGCAGTAAAGCTCCAATCTGTTTAAGTTTTGTAGTAGTTTTCAGGCATTTTTTTCTACTTTTAACATTGCTTCTATTCTAGTCCCCTTTCTATTTCTGTTGGCCATGTTTAAATCATATTAGGCTAGTCATACTCTGTCAAATAAACATAACTAAATTGAAGCCAAACACCTTCATCTGTTCTACAATAACCTTCAAATATGACTTCAACATATATTTTCAGTCATTTTTCACTACATTTGTTAGAGTCTTCACAAGTTCATCTGCTCACCTACCTTCATCTTGTTTATGCATTCTTGAATTCTACCCTTTGCTTGTAATCTTTCCTTGTATCTTATCATTCCCTATCTGTCTCAAAGGCTTAGAACTAATATGAACTTTTAATTTACAGAAGTGGCCACTCTAGCCCATGCTCTATTCTTCCAATAAACTTATAAAGAATTTTATAATCTATCAATCAGTTATTTTTTTTGTGGTCTCATATTTGGACTCATATTTATTTCTTCTTTATTACATGTAAGGTAATTCTTACTGTGAACAAACTTAGTCTTTGTACGGATTTGTATTCTTCCAAGCTAGAACTTACTCTTTCATGGTATCATGCTCATCAGATAATTATTATAAAAAAATCTAAATCCTAAAGCTTGCAAAGAGATTTTGGGATTAGTTTAGTATCTAACAATTCATTTCTGTCTCACAAGTAATAAATTACTAGTCTCACGGACAGCTACAACTATTCAACATACAACCTCCATCAGGAACCTCCCCAAAACCATTTTGTATAAATTCATACCTGAGTGAAGTGTATTCTATTTACCAAGAACAGGTTATTTTAGAAGAAAACAGTCATCATATCCAGTCTATCACTTTCTTTTGCTATCCTGAATGCTAACTATATTAAATTTAGGATTTTCTACAGTTCTGCCCTAAATGTTGTACTCTCACATCTAGAAAAATTCTACAGGCTTCAACAGTATTCTTTTGGACAGACTGTGGTAAGTTATTATTATTATTATTATTACTATTATTATTATCTGTTCTCTTTTACAACCTAAACTTCATCCATGGATTCATACTGTACAGAGTTCCACAGAATGTTGGACTGCAACATAGCAATTTAACTGCAAGATAGTTGGACTTACTGGACACTGAATAATCATAAGAACATCTCTTTGTGTTGATGAAGTTGTTTTTTGTTTCATAAACAACATGGGATTTTTGAGCAGGTTTGTAAGGAGCTTTGAAGTTTGTTTTATATGCAATTACAGATAGTTTTTGTATCAGCTCCATGATTTATTAGATGTGCAGCCTTGCAGAGTTCACTGACTTTTTCTGAGTCTCAGTTACTATCAGGACTAATGAAATACTGTCTTTTACTTTCAACACTTGAGCATTTACATGTACTGTACAAATTCTTAGTATTTAATGTAGAACAGTTTGAGAAAAAAGGAATGTAAGTGTTGATGGATTAGTATTATTAGTATTATCCTCATATAGCACACCAGTAGATTATTTGAGACACTGTTAAAGACTCTGTTTGGCATAAACTATTAACTTCATTTTTGCCAAGAAATGTTATACAATCTAACATATTAATGCCAATTTTAAGAATGTGCATACTTCCTCTTACCCTGATTTTAAGAGAAATGGAACATTAAAATTAGCAGATTAGTGTGCATTACTCTTGTATTTGCTATTTCAAGTTTAATTGCCATAGGGTGAATAGCTTTAATAGAGTATATAATTCAATTTTGGTTAGCATTTCTTACTTTAGAAATAACTACTGTCAAAAGTAAAAATGTGTTTTAAAAACTTGAAAACATGAATCAATATGGCATATATATTATAGAATATATATTTTATATATGCAGAAGTCTCCTTGTTAAGAAGAAATGAGATTCCTGTAGGGAGTAGAAATATAAAGTTAAGATTATTGTTTCTGTTCAACTAAATAAATTATGTAACTATTAAGAATATATTGAAGGGGAAAAGAGTATAATTTTCACTGCACAATTGTATATGTATTCTTCCATTAGTTCTGAGCATTTTCTATGCCTTTGATGTAACTTGGTTTGGACAGTCACCTAAATTCTTTTTTATTTTTCTTTAGAATTTTAAAATTTCTAATTTTCAGCTTCATTGTTGTGTAACTGATACATAAAACTTATATATATTTAAGGTGTACATGATGATTTACTCTATAAACACATTATGAAGTAAGAATCACAATCAAATGAGTTAATATGCCTACCACCTCACATAGTAACTACATTAGTTGGGGTTTTTCCAGAGGAATAGAACCAATAGAATGGATGTAATGACAAGAGGATTGCTTAGATTGGTTGACCTGAGCAGAGGCTGAATAGTCCAACCGTGGCCACCTGTCTGCTGGCTGGGAAAGTTGAGGAAACTTGTAGCTGCGCGGATGAACTTCATTGAGAAGGCGGCAGACTCAAAATGAGAGGAACAAAAGCCCCTTGGAAAGCTGCTTGTGAAAGAGCACATTCGAAGGCTGAAGAGCCTGGAGTCCGATGTCCATGGGAAGCAGCAGAAAGCGCACCTGTTTAAGAAGGGCAAGTGTGCATGTACAAGCTCCCCATTTTCTTCGCTCTGAAACCTCAGCCTCGTAGATATTGCTGCCCCTGCTCAGGGTAGGCCTTCCACACAGTTTCCTGCCCCACATGCCAATCTTCTCTGGAAATGCTCTCTCAGACACACCCCGAGGAGAGCTTGACCCATCCTGTAGGCATCCTTCAATCCAGTCAAATCAACAACCAAAATTAACCATTCTCAGTAACTTTTCTTCCCTTGTACAGGATTGAACCTAGGCAACATTGAAGTACATTCTTGGTGCTCTCTCTCTCTCTTTTTAATTTTCTTTTGAGATATGGTCTTTCTATTTCCCAGTTTGGCCTCACATTTGTGATCCTCCTGCCTCTGGAATTATAGGCAAATTCCAACATGGTTGGCCACAGTAACATTTTCTGTGTATTCAGAAAGCATACTTAAAAATCTACTTGGAAAATTTTAAGTATATAGGACAGGATCATTAAACTAAATTTTGAATCTTATTTCTATATCCATCTATCATAGCCCAAGGAGTCTGCATTATTTCTGTCACGATGCACTTCACATGATCTCACTCGGCTTTACGCTCTCAATGAAAAGCACCACTAGCAAACTGTGAATGTTTAATACACACTTAATAAATAAACAAATTCATTTATAAATAAGACGATAAATGTTTTAGGATGAAAAAATACAAGAAACTTTTGCTCGTCAGTTTTTCCACATTTAAAAATGTGATAGGAGCCTGCTGAAAGAATCTACCTTAGCAAATCCCTTTCTTCGTTTCTTCCTTTTTCCTTCCTTATTTTCCTCCAATTTTTAAGAAACATCATAATCAATGGAAGAGGAACTGAAAAAAGGGGGGCATGGTTACCCATCAAGATAATGAGAGGCTGTCATTTAAGCATAAATGTTGCTAAACAGTAGCAAGAATGGGAAAGCAGCAAGTGCAGTCATGAACAGATGGGGGGAGGAGCATGTCCTGTGGCACAGGGAAGAGTGTAGCTGATGCAAGACAGCAGGCACGAGTGCTTTGTGACCAGAGATTCAACTGGGGATCAGGATATAAGGAGTGGTTTCCAGCTACTTTAGCAGTGGGAGAGGATACCTGGGATGACAGGGAGCAGTGTTGTGAGGTGAGAGTTGGAAAACGAGGGAGACATTAACAGAGTGAATGAGAAACGTAAAAAGAAAGCCCTGTGCCTGTTACAGTGAAACATGAGGCGTATTTTTCATGCTACTCTTTTGAATAGGGCAACACCGTAATGCTTTAATGACTAGCAATGAAAAAGGAAGAAGAGTGCAATTATCACACTGCATTATTTAAAACCAAATTTACTTTTAAAATGATACTTAGGAGAAAATTTCGTATTTAGGCAAATTAAAAAGGAAATAATGAGGTAAACTAAAAATCAAATAAAATTGATGTCTTAGTCATTTTCTTTGTTGCTAAGACATAATATTACAAATTAACGGAAAAAAAGGTTTATTTGGGGTCATGGGTTTTTGAGGGTTCAGTCCATAGTGAGCTGGTTCTAAGGCAGAAGTGGTATGGTGGAAGGGGCTACTGCAGAATAAATCTGCTTACATTATAGTTGCCAGAAAGAAGAGTGAGAAGGAAGGAGCCAGAGACCTTCCCACAGTGGCCTGAATCTTTTGACCAAACGCCACCTTCCAACAGCACACTCAGCTCTGGAGCTAGGATGACTCCACTGTTGAGTACAGCACTCCTAGGATCCAGTCACCTTTCACAAGCCCTGGCTCTGAATTCCTGAGGCCTTTTGGGGGGGTTTTGATCTAAACCATAACAGTTGGTGTTATGATTTAAATTAACATGGAGTCAACTGCCTTCATTCACAATTCCTTCCTAGTCACTTTCTCTCTTTCACTTATCATTCCTCTGCTTTCCTTTCATTTACTCCCACAAGTAGTGACTGCCACAGGAATGCAATAAAAAACAAACCAAAGATGTTCATGCCTGCCTCATGGGATCACAATCAAATAAAACAAAATGATAACTCTCAATAGATGAATAGAGTGATCAGATGGCAGAGGAAATTGACATAATAGAAATGTGAAAAGATAAGTTTCTATTTCTTCCTTTTCTTGCCTCCTCCCCCTCCTCCTCCTCCTCCCCCTCCTCTTCCTTCTCCTCCTCCTCTTCTTTTTCTTATTTTTAATGCTGGGGATCAAAGTCTTGAGCATGTTAGGCAAGCACTTTACCACTGTGCTATACCCTAGCCCAAAAAGCTTTGTAATACCAAGCTTGATGACATTTTCTTTCAATCAGAACAGGTTCTGGTTACTGACAACACTTTATTCAGGTTACTGCCTCTGTAATCCAATCTCCTTTTAGCAGAGAGCTTAGTCCTTACCCTCTCCTTATCCCAGCTGTTCATTACCAGATGTTAGATAAGTGTGTAAATGAAAAGCTTGATTGGCTGTTCTCCTAATATGTTCTGCCAAATTATGAAAGACTTAGCAGTTGGTTTCAAATTCTCTTTAGACAAAAAAAGCAACTAAAATTATAAAAAGTGAACAGGAGGCAGGATAATCCACCTATTGTAAATATTGTCCCCTCTAGCTCCACATTAACGGTCATTAATTAAGCAGTCCTTGGTTGTTTATGTGCCTAATTTAGACCCTGGCCAGGTGAAACTTTGCAGAGCAAATATAGAAGGAACTGTATAACTACGCTCAATTTTTTTTTCTTGTTGTTAATTGGGACAAATTTGGAACAGTAAAACATTGAAAGTATCCTAATTCTATTTAACCACTGACCCCTAGGCTTTAAAGATACCATGCAAATACCATAGCTTTACACTTCTGAAGGTAGGACAGGCCACTTTCCTCTTGTTTGTGAGGGACTCATATTGATTAGAATCTGTGAACTGTGCTGAGCTGAGAATAGTTTAAGACCAATGACTTTTGGAGCAAGTTGGTTCTTTCTTGAGTACTGGGGACCTGGCCAAGATCCCCAGTCTCCCAAATGAGTGTACAGAAAAGGCTTAAATAAATGAGACAAGTGGTATGATTTTAGAGCTCTAGTAAGGTCAAAACCCTCTAACACAGTTCAAGACTTGGGGCTGAGACAAAGAGCCTCTCTGGGTGGCCCATACTTATTAGGTCTTCAAGCAAGGACTTGGGATACTGAGGGTGGGATCTTGGGAGTGGTTCAAGGACTTTTCCAAGTAACAGATTATGTTAATTTAGGAGAATTAGCTGAGGAGAAAGTCTCCAAGGACCATTTCACTACAGGAGGGAAATGCCTGCAGCTAAAGTCTTATTTAGTTAATTGGGGTTGGAGCCAGGTGTCCTCAACTGTGGCCTTATCTTGCCCTTTGAGGCGTCTCCTTGTTCTGCTGTGGGCCATGCCGTGGGCCATGCCTGCACATGGCTTCAATGGCTCCCAACACTTGAGAACTACCCTAGAAATCAAATCTCTCTTCCTCTTTCTTTTCTCATCTTTTGCCAAGATGCTGAAGCCAAACACTAGTGATTTTCAATAATGAAAACACATTCACTATTTTTTAAATTAACTGTTTTAGATTAGATTCATAATCAATGCACTTCAAAGAACTTCAATGTTAATGTGCTTTCAAAGCAAGTGGGATTTTCATTCATAGAGTGAATACGTTATTCATTTGATACCCTGACAAAGTTGATGTAATAATGTAAATCCTGAAGCATTTCATTAACTGCCACAGTGTCCATTATTAGTTATTTTGGGATTATTTTGAGGAAATACAACCTGAAAGAAATTTAGGGTTTTTGTTGTTGTTGCTGTTTGTTTTAACTTTAATTTTCTGACAAGGTAAGATTTTTCTGACATGAAAACATATAAGACAGATGGAGGTTATCTGTCCAAATGTCAGATTTAACTAAAAGATTCAGCAAGAATCTTGGTTTTCTATTTCTCCTCAATATAATTTATTCTAATCCAACATAACCCCATTTGAAGCTGCTGTGTATTTTTTCCTTCCCTGTCTGTGGCATTGTTGAACAATGTACAGTTAGTTCTGTTTCAAACTTACAGTCGTTTTATAATGCACATATTTTCTTAACATTGCTATTAAGATTTCCCTATGTTGACAGTTAGATCTAGAATGCTAATTTATTCTTTTTACCAAAATTAGTTTCCTTTTATAAATATACCATCCCTCATTTATCCATATTCATAACTGTGGAAAAGTCAATTGTTTTCTGTCCCTGTGCCAGCATTATTCCTACTCTTTAATTGGAAAGCTTGATTCTTTTAACTTTTTTCATGATTAGTGGTATATATGGAATTAATTCTCCCAGGCTATTTTCTACCTTCTTTGTTTGTTTGGTTGATTGGTTGGTTTGCTGGGGTTATTTTGTTTTTTGTTTGGTTTTTGTTTTTCTTGTTTGTTTGTCTTTGACTGTTTGTTTGTGGTACTGGGCACTGAATCCAGGGCTTTATACTGAGATCTAGCCCTAGGTTTTTAATAATATTTTATTTTTTAAATGTCGAGACAGGGTTTCATTAAGTCACTAACTGGGCAGGCTGCAGGATGGGCTGTAACTCACGATTCTAATAGTTTAGTTTCCCAGAGTCTGAGATTACAGGCTCATGACATTATGCCCAGATCTTTTTTTTTCTTACCCACGAGTTTTGTTTTCTTAGCCAGTTTTTAACTTTTCATTCTTTTATCAAATTAATAAATTTTCTTGATTTACTTTATACCTTTTTACTAACTGAAGGTCACACGATCTATTTCTATCCCCCAGTGAGTATTATTTTCCAGTTTACACAATTGAATTGAATCTAAAGTTTACCAACATTCTGCTCACCTTTTGAAGCACAAATGAACTGCCTGTCTGGTAAGGAATATTTTGATTTGAGTCAATTTGATATGAGTCAAGTTGAACACTCTCACCTGGTACGGTTAGCCCCTGTGTTTAATGTCCTGGGTTAGTTGTAAAATTCATCCATCACAATTTTCATTAGTGCAGCACCTTGTCTTGCTGTGTTAATTTCCTTTTTTTTTAAATTTTTTTTGCACAAATTTTTGTGTGGTTGCCATTTAACTGAATTTACATGAGTGGTAAGTAGGCGAGCTGCTTGTTGTTTTTTTCTCTGGCTTTAATAATGATTTATAAGACACTGGATTCCCCGTTGGTAGTTGAAGTGCATTGAAGAGAGTGTTGCAAGACCATATTTGGTGCTTTTAGAAAGATTGACTTCTCAAGTAAATTGTTCCTTCTTTGAAGATAATCTGAACTTGTATTATGCTTCCGTTTAGTTTCTTTTTCGTTTCACGTTACACATTTCACTATAACATGTTTGCGTTTTGCATTATTTGTTAGAAGTCTTGTTCTTCCAGTATTTATGGCTATCAACATTTCTGGAATATTCTCTTTCCTTTTTTATTTCTTTCTTTTTCTTTCCCTTAGTCCATTTATTTTATCCATGTTGTAACTTCTCATTTTAAATTACATAACTTATCTTTCATATCTTTCATCTATATTCCTATGTGCTAAATCATGGTTGTTTGTCTCATTTCTCATTTTTCCTTGAGTGTGTAATTGCAATGGTATTGTTTTTATTTCTACAAATTTATTTTGATTCTTTTGTAACCTTCCTTTTTCTACCCTTCTTTAAAATATTTCTTTGCAGTTTCTAATTTTGCTATCATCTCTTAGTTACTTTACATATTTTGTTGCCTTTTTCAATTGGTCTTGTGTGAAATTTCTAGAAATCAAAACTTCCAGGCTGTTATGCAGGCTACCTCTCACTCATTACAATAATTTCTTTGTATTTTTAAATTTTTTTTAAATGTGATCTAATATTCTTTTGTCAGACTTTTTAAAAAAATAGAGTGCATATACTGCATTTAAAAAATGTGTCATGTAGAATTTTCCATTCATTGGGACAGTTTTAAAGAATAATCACTTTGAAATGTTAGTGGTCATGCTTTAATGTAAGTTTGGACCATATATTTTTTATCTAATGTAAAGGTAGATTTTCACTCAGTTTTGAATTTCTTTAGCCCAGGATGTGATATATTTCCCAGATCTCAGTCATAAATTTCTCTATCACATTTAGATAAAATTTTACATATCCTTTTCTCAAATAGGCATGACAATCTTAATCCCAGATTATTAACTTGTATCCAGATCTGCAATCATCTTTACAAAGCATGGTGATCATGTTACTAAACAATTTTACACCTGTGTTGAAACAGTTTTAACAAGTTTGCTGTTATTCCTAAGATAAAGCTAAAAGTCTTGAAATGTTTTTATGAATTTCTCCATCTTTTTCTACCAGTTACCCCTTCCTCCTACAGATATCTTAATAAATTCATTTTCACACTTTATAGTTCACCTGTGTTTGGCTTCTGGTTTATTGATTAACAAGTTCTCTTGTGTATGAGTCTTTAAACAGCTGTTACTATTTCACAGATTACTTATTCTCTTTCCCTTTCTAAGACGATGTTTACTGATTTCAGTCTTCAGCATTATGTAAACTTGTCTAGCATGGAGTTTTTATAATTCTTGTGCATTTTTCTTAAAATTTATCCCATCATTGCAATAATCTAATGGTTTGTCTTCCTTGCTAAATTATAAACTCTATGAGAGCAGGAAGAATGTATGTATCATGCTTACTACTGTATATTCAGTGCCAAGCAAACTTTCTATACAAAGTCAATATAAAATTACTATTTGTTTTATAAAACAAATAAGTGTACACATTGAATAAGTGAGTGAAGAGTAGCCTTAACTTTTTCTATGATTTTTGGTTGTGATTCAACACATACTGCTGAATCTAATTATGCTTGCAATGAACTGAAATTCCAGTCCAATTTCACGTATACCTTAAATAAAATATATGTTAAATTCATATGAATTTTTATGGCTAGTGCCTGCCTAATGAACAATATAATATATATATAGCTTTCTAGAACACTGTCTCAGAAATGACTGGTTCTGGTGTTCAGAACTTGATAACCTCTAGATTTTTAAGGATCTTTATACAATTTTTCTTATCCCTTTATCTAAATTTGCATTTATCCTATGTCCAAATCCTACCAATAAACTTCTTTTTGGAGCATAATAATGGATAAGCTGAAACCATGTTAAAATTTCATTTTACCAACTTTAATCTTAAGGATAATCTATGAATATGGACAAAAGAAAAGCTACAAGAGATTCTCCCTGAAGATAATTAAAGTCATCCTACAGAGAAGATGTACAGGAGTAAGGCACTACATCCATGATACCCAGCTGGTCCTGGCATGTTATTGCAGGTAGAAATTCTAAAATGAAACATCTGAAAGCACATTCATGCTGCCTTTCCAGTGGGTGTCTGTGGATGAGCTGTCAAGAGTTCTTGATTTGAGGTTGTAGGAAGAAAGAAAGCAAACAAACATCAGTGTACATCTACAAACAGTTAACAGTGGGGCAGGTAATGGCATTCTTCATTTTACTTAATTATTCTATAATATATTAAGATGTAAAATATGCTATAATTTGAATGTTAAATATATATCCTCCCTCTTTGTGTATATAGTTGATCTAGGTGTATATAGTTGATCACCTCTAGATTTTTAAGGATCTTTAAACTATATAATCTTTCTTATCGCTTTATCAAAATTTGCACTTATCCTATGTCCAAATCCTGCCGATAAACTTCTTTTTGCACCATAGTAATGGTGAAGCTGAAACCATGTTAAAATTTCATTGTAACAAGTTTAATTTTGTAGATTGGGATTCCTTAATAAAGAAAAATGTTTTTCTTTATATTTTCAGAATCATTTTATGTTCATATTTAAAGAAGTGAATCTATTCTATGTATACACTTTCCTCAGCTCCATAAAAAATTAAATAAAGCAAAACAAACCAGTGGCTGAATCTTATTTTAAAATAATTGGGAATATAGACAGCAGCAAGTCTGTATTTTTTTATTCTTTTCACTTATTCAGATAAATATTTTTTGAATTTAGTATTTTAAATTTCACTCTGCTATAACTTTGTGTTAATAAACTAAATATAAAAATTTGATTGTAGATTAGTAGGGTTCTTTCAGCTCCATATGTTATTAACAAGCTATATTTAAAATGTTACCTTTTTTGGTAATGGTCAAAAGTCCAGCACTTGAATTTCTATAGAATTTGGAGCAGTCCTATCACACAAACAGTTAGACTTCTAAATATAGAGACATATGCTGTTGAAAGACTGAAACATTACTGTTCTAATTCCTCTATCATATTAAGCAAAAATCCAGATCTCTGAATATAGAGATATGCAGTTAGCAAACCAATTCATTCCTGTTCCAATATTCCTAAAATATTTGTTAGGATTGCACAGATGATTTGTTTAGGAAATTCTCTGACCACAAAGTTCCAGGTAATGCTACATCAGGTATTTGTTGATTTGTTATTTCATAGAACTGTATGCATTTTACACTGGGTTCTGCATTGATTCCAAAAAGAATGAACCTGAGGTACTTTTCACATAATATGAATCCATCTGTTTTCTAAACACTGTCTGTACGAAAAGTGCTTTTAATTTAGTAAATAAGTGCAATTACATCATAAGCTTCAGTGTAAATGGGGCCCTAATATAACAATAAATCAATGCTAGATTAATTTGAGGAATGGACCTTGAGTAGTGTTGCCAAATCAAGCCTAGAAGTTGGATTTACAATGTGTGTGTTAGTGCCTGCATGAATCTCATGGTGGCTAAAAATGAAACAAATTGATATTGTCTGCATATTTTAGCAAATTTCCACTGAAATTAATTTTAAGAAATAAACTACAAGAGACCAAGCCTTGGATGAGAATTGTTTGGAATATTTCTGGAATTAGTTGAATTGATGATAATGTGTGTCCTAGAAACAAATGTTTTGCTATAGAGAACACTCTTGTTAATTTCATTATCATTTAGGCAATTTTGAGGAGCTCATAAAACTAACACACAGCATGATTATGGCTACAGCAGCATTTTTTAAAGTGATGTCAGATGCTATTAGAAGGAGATCTGACCATTTCCTAGCCAATGTCCCCAAAATCTGTGGGTTCAGATATGTACAAATGTCTTACAGGTGAGTGGAGAAGAAAGATGACTTCTTTTCAAATTTCATGAGTTCCATAGTGATTATGAGCACATGCTCTGGAGTAATATTTGTGATATTCTCTAGCACACTAACACAGTGTCTGTCTAAATAAATTTTCACTCTTTAAATATTTTTAATTGTCATATCATTTAACCAATGTATTACATTGGCAGGCTTTTTTTCAGAAATCAGAACTTTCTACACTACTTCCTTCTTGGTCTTTATATTATGTCTATTTTCAAGTGGTTAAAATACCTTTAACTTATGAGTATAAAATAACTGAATTTTTTTTTGTCTTTTTGAGACAGGGTCTCATTATGCAGTTCAGGCTGGCCTTAGACTCACTTTGTAGCTCAGGTTGGTCTCGAACTTGCAACGATCCTCCTGCCTCAGCCTCCCTAGTGCTGACTTTGAAATAATTTAATTTTTATGTAAGTGCTACTTTTCTGACATTTTGCAGTTTGGAATGATATGATTCAATCTATCAGGATTGTTTCATTCATCATGAAAATCTTTATTTCTCTGCCAAAAATTCTGCTCCTAGGCAAAATGTGCTCCTAGGCACTGAAAGCATCCTAGAGTACTTCTAAACATTATTTGGACATTGTTTTCACTGCACAATTTTGTGGAAAGGTCTGAAATATGCTTCTCCTCATTGGACTTAAAGGTAACATTTGCAAAGGAAAAGAGTAAATAAATTTCTCTCTTTATCATGGAGCCTGAAATTCTATATTGATTTTACCACAAGTGAGTTTCATGGCCTGCAATAGTAAATTGATTTGTGGACCATACACGGTGCACATCTTTGCACATAGCCAGTTTAATTGACAACAAGCCTGCTCTGGAGACCCCAAGAACTACAGTTCCTGACTTAGGGATTTCCATCCTCTGTCATCTCAAATGTCATTGCAGAAACATTCATCACAAGTGTCTGTCACCCAACAAATAATGGGTCTCGGCTGAAATATACACAGTTTCACTGCTTAGGTGACAGGTCTTGCTGTTGGCTACTTGAGATTATGGAGAAGTTCACACTTGTCAAATACTGAATGAGGAAGACATGAGCTTGCTGCTGAAATGGCACTGTGTGTGCCCACTGAGGCTGCCAGGTTAGTGAAGGATGGTATCGAAATGAGAGCTTCCAGGACCATGATGTCATTTAAAAAAAAATGAACAAAACATGCCCATCTTCCCTCTGGGAGTGTGTTACTGTTGAAAAAAGGCTTTCGTAGGAAGGTGTTATAGATTTTGTACTGTAGAGCTGCACTTCACTGAGATAATAATTCCATGAGACGATGAAGGGCTTTTCTTCTGCTTTATACCTCTGATCTTGAATGGAAAGATAAGATGCAGGAATTCACATCATAATGTTTGTCTTCTATTGAATAATACTAGGATGCGTTTTTATTGTTTAATAGTTTTGTGTTGTAAATGTTAAATGGCTTATATTAATTTAGCCATATAGCTTGAGCTGTCAGTATCAAGTCTAGGGGTTATAAATGCTCGTGTATTCACAGAGATATCTGAAGGCTTATCAAGCGAGCAATGTCCTGTTAAGAATGAAGGATGTAGGGCGAAATAGAGGTTCTCTGAAATCAAGATGTCCTTCAGGGTACCACAAGCCTATTACATCCTTTCTTTCATGATGCAACAGTATTTCCAGTCCCTTTGTCTCATCCCACCTCCCAGTCTATCTCATTACATTTATAGTCACATGATGTGAATGCCTTAATTAATATTTGGGATAAATGTATGGCCAAGGATAATACAGTTATGAAAATACGAACTAATGAAATTTTCTTTAAAGTTCATAAAATATTATGCATTATCCTTTTCTAACTGAACTTCATGATGCTAATTAAGGATAGTCAGCTGCCATTACCATGGTTCCTCCTTGGTCCACCTTGTCTTTAGTTAACTTTCACTTTTGGACCTGGAGTCTGTTTCATCAATATTAACCACACTCCAATTTTCCTTCTTGTTCAGTAATCTTGACATATGACTAGAAACTCACTTAAGAATTAAGCTTGAGAGCCAGAACTCTTCCTGTTAACTACAGTTTTGGGTTTGATATTAAACACTAATATTATATTTTGTAGGTCATAATTTGACTCTAAACCAAGGCCCTGAAAAGGACAATATCTTTTCCTCCAAAATTTTATCGGGCTTCAAATGGTACTAGAAACTTGTTGACCAAAAATAAAACAATATGAAAAATTGGAACTTTCTTGTTAAATTGTCTCAAAACTTAAGTACCCTTTTCATTCAGTGACCCAATTCCACAATAAATGCTCATTAATTTGTTATTAATATGCTAGTGTTTGGCCTCAGATCATCCTGCAATAAGGAAGACAGATTTTCTATACATTAGCAGGAAATTAATGAATTATGTGCATTCAGAAAAGAGCCCAGGCTTCCTAAATCAGACTTGTAGGTTGCCTGCCATTTAGCTTATAAAGCATATACAACATTTATGAAAAAAGCTTTCTATATTCATGTTCAATAAAAAGTTAGGTACTTGTGAAAAATAGAATCTACCTGGATTCTATGTCTTCAGCATTTCTTTGAGAATTTGGGAGTTTGGCCAAAGCATGGTGTTTAAAACTACCAATCTTTGCAGACAGTTCATTTAATAGTTCTTGCATTTAAATTTTATTGCTTTTAAACAGTCTCACATATCACAAGAAGTACAGTTATTTGTACATTACTATACTGGGAATGCAATGGATTTTTTAAAAGTAGCATTATTATTCATACCTATCAACTAGAATACTGCATTTTAAAAGTTTTTCTTAGTTGAAATAGATGGAAGCTAGAATCTATGTCAAAAGAACAATATTTCATAATGAATTGCTCAAGTGGGAAACAGAGAACTTATCTTTCTTGAGTGTGTTCTATCTTTATTGTTTGCATTAAATGAAGGTGTATCTTACTAATGTGTGTTATTTTTGTCTATTTCTTTCCTGAACTGCCCAGATGTGCTAGTAAAGTAAATCAACTTTCATCTAAGTTAGAAACTATTAGTACCATACTCAAAACTCTGGGGAAACTTGAGCTTATGCTATACCCAAGGAACAAGGAACCTGATTATAATTAAGCACATGGTTTCTATTTTAGGTGTACCACTCTGCTAATGAAAGCCATTAGAGAAATAAGAACATAAGTGAAGCACATCTGTATCAGTGTCTCATGGTTCACTGAGTGAAAGTCTATATGACCTGTGCTCACCTGTTTGTAGAGTGTGTTATGGTTGGGTGATAAAAGCTTTAATTAAATGGAGATAGCCACTGTCCATCAATGGCCAGAAATGATCCAGCATGGGATTCAGAGAAAGAAATTTCATGGAAAGCACTTAAACCTGAATCCAGATGAATAGGGAAAACCCTAAGGTCTCACCTGAGATCCAGTGTGTATATAATACAGTGCTACGCAATGTTCAGAAGTTGTTCTGTAGATATTCTTGTCCCTTAAAAGTTGAGCTCACAGGACTGGGGACATAGTCAGCTGCACAGCGCCTGCCTGTCAAGCACAAGGTCATGAGTTTGATCACCAGTACCAAAAAAAAAAAATTGAACTCATAAAAATGTACTCGCTGACTAGAATGCCAACTTTGCACTAGAAATACATACATATATAATAGATGCACATAAATATATATTATACATTATGATGTTCTATACATTGCTGCAAAGCAGAATCCTCAATGTTTAAGGTACAAAGTTAGTTACTGTGAAGCTACAGGTAATTTTTATGAAAGACTTTACTTTTCAAAGTACCAACATTACTAACACCTTTTAAGTGGCTCAATGCTTCTTTGCTTTTTTTTCTTAATTAAAGTAGAAACTTAGAGTAAATGCCTAGTGTTGGAAATATGAAACAAGCAGGGTGAAATCAAATTAGCTAATGGTTCTTAATTTTGGCTGTATATTGGGAATCACCTGGAGGGATTTAAAAATAAGTTCTACTCCTAGAAATTCTAAGTAATTGACATGGACATGGCCTGAATTTTGGGGTTTTAAACATTTCCTATATGACCTTTAACATGAGTCAAAGCTGTGAACCTCTGATTTAAACACTGAAAGGCATCAACACTCATCAATTAGTCTTGACAAAAAGCAGCAATATTTTCACCTGATTGAATGTAAAACATGGGAGTGATACAGATTATCTATGGAAATCTTCTTTAAACTGGAACACATGACTTTTGTGTGGCTTTGAAATGGAAAGACTTCTCTGAATGGAAGAAATATTAGAGTTGTCTAGTTTCTGAATACACTCATTATTTATATTAAGGTTTGATGTAAATTTTGTCATGTTATTCAGAAGCTGGAATGCTCCCTCTTTTCTATACAAATTTATCATTATTGATGATTTAAAAATTGATCTTCAAAGACCTGTAAAGCTGAGTTCCAAAGTTAATATGAGCTTATTAGGCATTTTTCTATCAGGTCATGCTTAAAGATTTCCCAGACAAAATTTTTGTAGTACATTCTAGGTTAGAAAATTATGGTTAGATTTTGAAAGTAAAACATCATCACTGAGCATTCCTAGTTGCTGGAGATTTGGGTGTTTTATGTAAGCATTTATGGCTCTGAAATTCATCTTTCCTTCTTCACTCATAAAAGCAATGATAATTATTTTGAGACTATTTCACCAGTTACTTAAAAGAGGATACTATGCTTGTCATACCGAAATAGGAAAAATACCAACTTGATTTTGTGAAAAGAAGTCTTATGGGAAAAATGAAATGTATCAGAATATTTGGTTTTCTTCCTAGACTTTCTGTTGATTCATTTTCTACAGTCAGTTATGCTTTGAGAACAAACAGATGTCTTATTCTTAAACATAGTCTTTATCATAAAGTTATAACAGGATGACAATATACATATAGGGTGGGTAGGTAGTCTTATGAATAACTAGACCCTAGCACAGAGTAGAGTCCAACATCTAAAAAATATTTTATTATTTTTTTGTTTTGTTTTCTTTTATTGTTTTGTCTTCATCTTATTCTTCATCAGGAATGTATTAGAAGGTAGTACTCCCAGACATCAGGTGACAAACTAAACTTCAAACAGCTTACTACAGTTTTCGAAGCTATACTGTTATTAATTGCTGAAGTCAAGAATTTAATCTAATTCTGTATGACTTCAAACTTCTCTATTACAATATTTTTATAAGACATTATTGAAATCACCAGGAAACCTCCTGTCTACACCTTTTAAAACATGAAAAACAAACAAATAAATAAATAAATAAAACATGCAGTGGTTTTCATCTTTCCCTCAGGGTTACAGAAAGTAAGGGAACAATGTTGAAAAAATAAAAAAGCTGATATGAAATTTACAAATTGAAACACAGTCAAAATAAATTCCTGGTCTTTCATGGTCATTTTGAGTTGCTGTAATCGAAGATCATAGACAGGGTTCTTAAGCAATAAGCACGCACTTTTTGCAGTTCTGGAAGCTGGAATAAGCATGCCACCGTGCGCAGCTTTCTGGTGGGTGCCATCCTTCTGACACAGCAGAGTGAGGTCTGGTCCTGTCATCACTGTATTAGGACATTAATGAATTTCATGAGCTCCCCTCAGTGGCCTCATCTAAACCTACTTACCTCCAAAACTCCCAATTCCAAAAAGCATCGGTCTTCCACATATACGATTTGAAAAGAAATACACTTTCAGCCCATAGCTTAGTTTAAAATCTACTAAAACATTCTTCCTTCAAGTAACATTACCCCCAAATTGAGATATTAATGCTTCTTGAGAAGAAAGGGGAAGAGCTAATGGCCATACAGGTAATAAACACAGTAAGTCTATTGGCCTTGCTCATACAGAATAAGTTCCACTGCTGCAGGACTTAAGTAAACTCAGGGACATCTTTTATTTTTATTACACTCTCCCTTTAAACTTCTGAACAATTATTCTGAAACACTATCCTTTCCAAGCCTTAGACTATTTTCAGTTGCTAGAACAAGTCATTTTGTGTTCTGATTTAACTTTCAGCTCTATTTAGGCAGGGTTTATTTTGTTCTTAACCTGAGGAATTCTTTTTTAAACTCAGTCTGCACCAACTATGGAAGTTCTTTCCAGTAGCCAAGACTTTGAGATTACATTTGGAGGCACAGAATTCTTCGCACCTTCACATTTATACTTTGAAGATGGCCATCTATTTCATAATATGTAAAAGTCCTCATAGCTTCATAGAAAATCTGCTTCTGATTCTTTAAAAAAATTAAGGCAATCTATGTTTATATTTTTATCTTTAAATATTATAAAACAGAATAAAGTATAGCTGAAAACATTTTTCAATGTAATCATTTCAATAAATATCAAGGATAAAAAATACCAAAAAATATGAAGTGTAAGCTCCTAACTACTGTCCAATGAACCAAAGGAATTTTATGAACATCACAAAATGAGTAAGGACAAAATTGAAATGTGAATCCAAGGCTGATGATTTCCTTATCAACACTCATGCCTTAAGTACTATTTACTTTTTTAAAAATCCACCTCACAGAGTTGTAGAGGGGGCCAATCATAACACCTCCTGTACCTCCTAACCCAGTGATTGTCTTTGCCAGGAAAATTATAAACATTCCTTTTGTGATAACTAATTCCCTTTCATCTCGCTAATGATAGGCTCTCATTTTATTTTACCAGACAGATTCTTCTTTTGATTATTTTCAATTACTTTCATGTCGCTTTCCCAGTTTGACCCTTGTGGCAGGTAATCTTGAAATCTTTCCCTCATGAAACATCCAGTCCATTGACAAACGCTGTGAATCTCTATTATCAGTGAGCTTATATCTGTATTCCTTTTTCACTGCTACTGGCAGACTATTTATGCACAACTCAGCTATCTACTGTGTCTGTCTGTCCTAGAATTGGAAAGCTGAGGAATTTAGAGTGCAAAAGTTGGTTTCAGCTTGTAGGCTCTGGCTATTATAATGTAACTCAGAAAATTTTATCATTTCTATCTCTGTGTCCTTATTTGGGACACACGAGTAATAACAACAGTCATGTTCTGAGCCTCAAATAAGCAAAATGAGTATACTAAAAGAGCAAGATAGAGCTAATAGAAGTAAGATTTAGAGATCGAAGTATATACTTGGATTCTTGTTTCTGTATATTCCTTAAATATTTTAGGAGAGTTTCTTAACTTTTTAAAATCTCATTTTGTTCTGCAAATTAAATATAACACTATTAACAATTTTATAGGACTAGTGGAAATTTACTCAGTCAGCTTTAAACATTTTATAAACCAGAGTTACTCAGTAAGTAGAAGGTATTGTTAAGTGATTTGTAAGATTTAATAGCATTTCAAAACAACAACATATTTTTAACATAGGAGGCCAGACATAAAGATATAAAGCCTAGATTCTATACAGTGGCATAATATGATATTTAATATATTATACTATTTGTAGTGGGCATTTAATTTAGTCAAAAGCAAATCGATGGTTTGATTAATTTTAACAATATAAATAATGGCTACTCACAAAAATGATTTTGTAAAATCTAGGAAATAAATTGCTAATAAAACTAATTAGGAAAAAGTACTAATGTTTGTATTATACATTGTTTGCAATGTTTATATTATAGAATCTTGCAGAACTTTTAATATGATTATCAGTTTTTTTGTTTGATCAAATAGTAGATATTTTACCTAATCCAAAAACCAAGAAAATTATTATTTAAAAATATTTTAACAAAAATATTTAGATTTTATATTTTTTATCTTTGAAAAAAACACTTAAAAAATTTTACTTGTTTAGAAACATCATAAAAATCAAAACAACAGTGGATAAACCAGTGTATCAATCAAAATTTCAGGATCTATCATGTGTCTTTCATAGAAATGGAAGAAAAAAAAAAACTCCCCATAGTTCTTGATATGATGAACCACTGTGTCCTTGCCAGGTTAGACTACTTGTCATTCACGAGCTGCCCCATTTGTTCCTTTAAGTAAGTCAAGAAAATGTAACTAAATTACTCTTTCTTATGTTTTTAAGTATTTCTTTGAAAAAAGACTTGAATAAAATTCAGTGGCAACAGTTCCTAGTTCTTTTCCCCTCTGCTTTATTTTATTTTATTTTTATTTTTATTTTTTTGTGGCACTGGGGATTGAACTCATGACCTTGTGCTTGCCAGGCAGGAGCTTAGGCCACTGAGCTAGATCCCTGGCCCTTGTCTTTTTGAGACAGGGTCTCACTATGCTGTTCAGGCTGGCCTTGAGCTCACTTTGTAGCTCAGGCTGGTCTCAAACTCACAACGATCCGCCTGTCTCAGCCTCCAGAGTGCTGGGATTACAGGCATGAGCCCCCACGCCCGGCCTTCCCCTCTGCTTTAAAAGCAAATCGTACCACCTTATTTGTTTCAAACACCTTGCCCTCCCATTTTTATTGTCTCCAACTCCTAATGGCCCCTGGTGGTTGTGCTGCCAAGTGGACCAGGAGGAGAGGGAAGGTTCTGTTTCCCAGTGTTAAGTTGCCAGTCTACAGCTCACTGACAAAGTCACTGAGGGCTCCACTTCACTGCAGAATCAAAGATCGTCATTTCATACTCACATCACATACCTGAACAGCTCCCAACAGCTGATAATGTAGCCCTGAAAAAGGTAGATTGGGAGAGAAAGAGAAAGATCTAGAGAGACAGTATTTAATGAATGTAGCTCATTTTCTAGGCTATTATACAGTAACATTCTTCATTTTGTGAACAGAAAGTTTTTAAATATTATTGCCAATTTACAAGAACTTCTCTCCTAATAGCTGGAACAAAATTTTCAATTTGCCCTAATTAAAATATTACTTTGGGAGAATGAGTTGTTCCCCTTTCATATTTAAACACAACATTAAAAAATGTTAAATCACTTTAAATGGCCTTTGAATTGCATTCTATGTATCAGAACTTTTAACTCTTTTTGCCTAAGGAGAAAAAACTCAATGTGTGAACATAACATCAGAGTGCAACAGTAAGCAGTTTTTCCATAATAAATATTTTGCCTATTATAGAATTTATATTTATATACAAGTATTATGAGTTCTACCAATGGGGAATGCTAAATGAGAAATTTTTTTGCCTTTAAGTAGCTATGTAAATGGAAACCTGATTTATAGGAAACTGAACAATCAGAAATAGTATTCCAAGAGTTAGAAGGGCTTGGAAGGAACTTCTTTCAGAGGGTGAGACATATACCTAGATCCGACCTCCATCTGCCAAGATTCTGATGAACCTTCTCAGGATTTTGCAACATGCTTATTGTAGGTTAGTAAGGGGACTGTCAATAATACAGAGGCTTACAAGTTAATTGTTCAACAATTGGCCTTTGAAAATACAATTAAATGGTGTAAAGAGGCTTTACAAGCCCATAAATGATGCATTACTCAGTCTGAGATGATTTGGATTTGCACGGACATTGGTCCCTCATATGTACAAGGGGCTGCTGTGGCAGGAGTTATCACTCAGGCTATTCATTCCCAGCCTAAAAGAAAGGGAAAGAACAAGGTTACTTGTTTCTCTGTGGAATCAGGGGACATTTTGCCAGAAATTGCTCTGCTACACCTCTAAGGACAGCATAGCCATTAGTCCCTTTAACAAAATTTTCTAGTATCAGCCACAAAGTGTAGACAATGATATCATTGGGCAAATGAGTATAGAGTCAAAAATGATGTGAAAAAAAAAAAACTGATTCAGAAGGCCAACCTATTCCAGGAAACTTCCAGTGGGGCCTGCTGTGGCCCTGCCAAACAGTGGAAGCACTTTCCCTAATTCCTCCCCAGCCCTAGCCTTCACCAACAAGAATGTTTCTGACCTCTGATGAGCAGCAAAAGATAGAAGAGGCTTGGACCTTAGTTCCTTCTCCAGATTCATACTAACTTCTGCAATGGAACCCAACCTATACCTACTGGAGTCTATGGATCTTTGCCCCAAGAAATAGTGGGACTCCTGGTAAGCCACAGCAGTCTAACTTTAAAAGGTCTCCAGGATTTTCCCAGTGTCATCAATGCTGATTATACAGAGGAGATCAAACTTGTGGTTGAAACTACTTAACACACTGTTCAAGTCATCCCAGACTCTCCTGTCACTCAGTTGGTCATCCTTCCTTTGACAAAAGTTGGAAAATCTATAAATAAGGGAAGAAGACCCAAGTTTCAGTTCCTCTGATACTTACTGGGTTCAACAGATTAAACAAGAGCATGTGATCCAACTATATCATGGACCTAGACTTCAAGAAGGAGTTGCTTCCACCTTTTGAGAAGCTGATTCTCAGTCCTGTGTCAGTGATGCCTCAGAGATTGTGTCACAACTGAAAGATGAGGATGGTACTAGATCTGACCTGGCACCAATTAAAGAAATTGGCCTAGGATGATGCCCAGGAGATGGCAACCAAAAATGGGAATTGAAGGTTTGAGTAGGTGGTAGAGTATATGGAGATAACTGAGATGGAAAGAAAAATACAAACGTTGCCAGTATTCTTAGGACAGAATAAAATACAAAAAAAATATTATTTGTAGATAAAAGGATTTATTCCTTCCAAATTCTTCTCACATAAGAGATCTGCTGATGACTTATAAATAATTTTAACTAGTCTATTTATAATTACAAAGTTTTAAAATTATAAAGGAGTTATTATAATTCAATTTGGCCAAAAATATATTTGAGTGCACTATGATATCATAAGTCAATTGTCTGTGTATGTTTGTTTGTCTGTTTGTCCTGTCTGTGAAACAGCTGTTTTTTATTTGAGTTCAACAATATTTTTTTCTCTTTTCCTTTTTCTTTTGCATTTTGGACTATTTATTTGTAATTTAATTTGGTTTATAGTTTTATTTTTTTTTTATTTTTATTTTTTTTTTTGCAGCACAGGGGATTGAACTCACGACCTTGCGCTTGCCAGGCAGGCGCTTAGACCGCTGAGCTAGACCCCAGCCCTTGGTTTATAGTTTTAAAAGGCATGCTTCCACCTGAGTTGCCAGCTGGTCAAAATGATATCAAAATTGATTTTCGCATAGGTCATAAGAAATTTGTTAAAGTAACTTAACAGAGACCCATCTGTTTTGGAAAATTACTGGTCAGGGCTCCCTTTGCTGAATAAAGGAGCAGCTGCCTGGGAAAAACTTATCCCAGTGTTTACTCATAATAGGAAGCCCCAGTGCTCTCCATAGCCTTGTGGGAGACACCACAATAAAAGTTATTAAAATATATATTGTTGTGATATGTTTACATTGGTCATCAATAAAAAGTTTTCTAAAAATGAGACAATAAGGTTTCTAATTCATTGATAGTTTGGTACAAAACTAAATTAAAAAATAAAAGCTTTCACATGACTATAACTATTATTAATCTTGTGCTGTATTAAATGTATTCATGCCTTCAGATGTACAGGTCTTCCAAAATGTGAAACAAAGATTTTTATGGTGATAGACTTTTCTTTTAGACATCTGCCTTCAATAAAAACTTATGTGATTCATATATTACATACGTGCCACTATACTTAGAGATGCCCAGACATTAAACAGTCCAGACAATGTCACGAAATTTCTTCAATGACGTCCCATTAAAAGTCAACTAGCTAGGTAAAAGCTTCTTATGCTTTAGTAAGAGATGATTAACTAAAAGGACTATTTAATGTCAAATTGGAAATTAAGGTAATTTACAAAAATGTTACCATGACTGTCATTGCTACAATATGTATGGCATTTAATTTCAAATTTTCTGTGGAAAACTATATAACCATCATCTGTTAACATTCTACAGGGATTAAACTACTACAACGTGCATGGTTGATAGGAAGTAATGGCTTTATATTTTATTTCAAAGTGCTTGATATTCACATAAAATTGTAATATTTACTCATTGCTCCAATTACAATGTAATGCCAATAACATTTTCTTCTGGATGTTTAGCAACTGAGATTTGGAGATCAAAAACTAGAAAGGAAAATAGTCTGGGAAGACAGGCAATATTTTGATCCCAGGCCCTTCAAGGTCAATGAGAAGCCAGGACATAAGAGAACCTCTGCTGTGACATTCTACAATTTGGTGGGCTCCTGATCTTCTGACCAAGGAAATTGGTGGACCACAGAGGAAGGAGATCTTCAGTGTATAATGTGCCTAAGGAGAGTCGTCAGGAGAAATAGAAAGCAACTTGGTCAAGCAATGGCCGTGATTCATACAGACAGCTGACACTGACTAAAAAACTAAGAGGTACTATATTTGGTTCCAAGGTAAATCCTGTGGAGACTTAATTGACCTTGATAAATAATAAAAAATTGGTTAATACAGGTGTTGGGCTGGGGATATAACTCAGTGGCTTAAGCACCTGCCTGGCAAGAGTGAGGTCGTGAGTTTGATCCCCAGTACCAAAAAACAAAAAACAAAACAAAACAAAAATAATATAGGTCTCACCTTGACTTGGTCTTGAACATCCAGCAGAAATGTATAACCACAAGATGTTTAAACCAATGCCATAGTAATAAGTTAGCTATAAAAGAAATTCAAATCACTGACACCTGACAGTTACCAACTATGCTGTTAAGTGACTACTGTTATGGGTTAATAGGCTGTGTAGGGTTAGACTGTTGAATTCAGGGACCTAAAATACTTGGACAGGAAATCTTTATCCTAAATGAGTAATCTCACTCACAATGGAAAAGTTTCCAGAAGGAAAAGGTCTTCTGCAGTCTTCCAAAGACAGCTCCTCCAACCTTAACTAACTACCCATTGATTACAACTATAAAACAGAAAAAGCAGAGATGTGGAGAGTAGTGAAAGCTGGAGATCAACCACATATGCAGAGCTAAAGCAAAGCCAGTCTTGAGAACACAGAATGCTTCAAGTGAGCCACATGAAGAAGCAGCTCCAGCTCCAAGAACAGGAGTTGCTGGAAGTGAGCCACGTGAACAAGCTGATAGGCAAAGGGGTGTCACATGACATCAACCTGCTGAATGTATAAATAAACTCCCTGCAGACCTTGGGCAGCTCTTTTCTTCCATTTGGAGAGAGGGTTCCACCTGACCTCAGCGTTCTGCATTCTAACTCTTGAGTTCATTTCCTTATCTTCCAATGTTTATCCCCCAGGAAGTTTGAGAGCTGTGCTGGGTGCAACAGTTGAGAGATGCCTAGGAGGTTGATAAAGTACCCTATGACTGTTGAGTCTTGAGAAGGTAATCCTGCTGACTATAGCTGGTCCCAGTCCCTTCCTCTCTGCTTCTAGCTGCCACAAGGTAAAAAGTTCTCCTCTACCATGATGCTTCTGCCTTGAAGCCAAGTTATGATGGAATGAAGTATCTAAAACTTTGAGGCAAAATAAATCCATTCTCCTTGAAGTTGTGCATGTTAGGAATTTTGCTCCTGTGACAGCTGACCTACAGAGTTCTCATTCATTAAGTAGCTTTGGGATAACACAAAGGACTGTGTGTGTTTAATGTCAAAACACCATGGATCTGGTGGTAGGACTCACTTTACTATTTACCCATGAGGAAAGACTTCATGCAATCAAGAGGATTTGAAGATAGTTTAATTCTTCATTAATTTTACCTTAAGTACTTTGAACATTGTGGTTGGTGAGTGATAGAAATTTGCACCTAAGACTTTTGAGTTGTTGAAGAGAGAAGGCAATGTCAAAAGCCTCAAGTTAAAACATATATTACAGTATGAAATGAGAAAGAAATGGGAAAGTGGGAGGGTGCGAGTGGCAAGGAACTCTATGAGATGGATGAAAAGCAAGTAGAGCTAAGAACTTTACTGCTTGTTGTCTTGTAGCCATTGTCCAGATTCTTCCCCTACATTCCACTCAAGTGTAAAAGATAGGATGAGTATCCAAGTGTCAGGCATTCACAGGATTTTGATATACTCATTCACTGACATGACAGTAAGTGCTTTATATGTCATTAATATAATAACCAGTGTTAACTGTAACAAGAAGTTAGCTCGGCAGCCCTTCTCTTCATCTCATTTCATTTTAATAACAACTCAGAGGTAGATGTTCTACTTTTACTCTCTGAGAACAAAGCAACACAGGCTCAAGACCCTGCACTTTCCGGGGTCAGACTGCTAGTAAGTTCAGACCTTGCATTTGAAGGAGTATTCTGCATAAAATGTGTGCTCTGCGTAAATTGGTTTCATTGGTTAAAAATAGACAGAAAGGGGAAGAGATGTGCTGTTCTAAGTCTGAAAAATATGTTGAATCTTTAACATTTATTTGGTTTCTTTATGATATTTCAGGAATTTTAATTTGGTAGATAATACACACTAAATGTCCAAAGGGATACAGGGACAATGTATGTTGCCTTTCTTAAAATTGTTTGACCATGTAGCTCCTGTTTAAAAGTTAAAAAATTGATTTATACATTTTCTAGATTATTTTCTATTTATTTTCAGCTCCCCCTAAATGTCTTAGCTTCACTTCATGTCTGACCCCAGATCATTCCTTGATATGTTAAAACATATATGAGGTAATTGGGAGGGATTTCTTCAAAAATAATTATAGCAACCTTATATTTTGATATTATTGTCTTATGTAGAGACAGTCTTTTCTTTGACAAAGTTGTATGATTCTATGGTCTCCCCCAACTCCAGGTACTTTTTATCAAATTTTCCATATCTATTAGCTAGAGCAATTTATTACATCAAACTGAAAAAAAATTCTCAATGTGATATTTTTGATGGCTGCAATGATATTTCATTATTTTTCTGTGAAAATGGTAGATTTCATTGAATATTTTATGAACATGACTCCTCAATCCCCACTTGATTCAACAATCCTATGAACAATTATGTATAGCTTATATGTATTTATAACTTCCGTAAGTTAAAGAATTTACTGAGTTTTCGATTTGAATTTTAGTTACCAGATCTCATCTCAAGTTAGACTTATTAATGGTCCCGACATTCTTGTGGCTTTTAACATGGTAAAGAAAAGAATCTGGGATTTATTTTCCCTTGACAAGTATGTTTCATAACTATATATTTTTCTGATTGTAACAAATAACAATTTGAGATATCACAGCATCTGCTCACACTAGGAAGTCTGGGGAAAGGAGATTATAGTTATCCAGTTTGGGCATGACAGGTCCTGATGCTGGGAGTGGGGAGAGAATATCTACTTCAAGCGGTGGTGTAAATAGGGTGGTGTGGTCACACTAGTTACAGACTTAGGAGAGAACAAGGTTGCAAGTATTTGCCCTGATGCCTTCCAGTAATTCCATCTGCCCACTTTGGGATAACCCTTGCAGAGCAGCCTTGATTCCTGCTGATCTGCCTTTCCACTGTAACCATCTAACCTCCTCCACATTTTGGTACTTAATGACCTTTGTTGATACACGTTTAATCTGCTGTCTGCACAACTTAATCTTTCCTTGAGTCTCTGAGAAATGACTTTTACTTCCTATTTCTAATCCCATTCCAGACTCAGTTTTTCTTGAGACTTGAACCATTCACAGATTTAATAGGCCTCATCAAAGTGTTTCTAACAATCATTGGTTTACGGCTTTCTGTGTTTAATGGCTTGTGTTAATCTGACTAAATTTTCATGTTCTCTATTTTTTTCTCCCTCAATTGTGTTCTGGCTTTTTAATTTGTATAGTGTCTGAATAAATTCTAACCACTTATGTATTTTCTGGTGATACTAACTATGTTTATGAGGGTAAAGAGATGAATAGATGTCCATGCAATAAAAACCACAGTTATGTGTCAAAACCTGGAACTTTTAAGAACAGACTTGCTGTTGTTGTTATTGTTTCTTAAGGGAGAGATATTACTCATCAGCCAAGACAGATGAATAAAAACTGGCTGAGAATCAAGTGTGGAAAGATTCATTAAGGAAAATAAATTAGCTGTGATAGTATAGCAAGGAAACTGATTTCCTTACATGGTTGATAACAAAGGATGTGTCTGTTTTACTTACTTTGTATAGTTCATGAACTCATTCTGAGAGTAATTTCAGAAGAACTTTCAAAAGCTGGCATCATCCGCAAAATCAGTGATAAGATTTCAGAGTCTTTATTTGTGAATGATAATATGCTTCCCTGCATATGTAAGTCATTTCCAGGAATGTATATACTACTTATGGAGAAATCTACTAAAAATAGCTTAGCAGAGATCTCATCATATAAATGGCATCCATTTACATGTGAGGAGATTTTTTCACCAGACTCTGGTCAGAAGCTTCAATTCTAGCCAATTTCGTGTGTCTTGGCTTGGTTATGGTTACTGTGACAACTTGTGAGGTGAAAGAATACCAGAAGTGGAGAGCTCAACTCAGAGAATGTAATGTTTCATGATGCTCAGAGTTGCTCTCATTGTTACTGCTAATTTCAATTTCGCTCCTGCTGATCACTAGCAAAGATATCTGACATTGTTGTACTTTCAGTTTGGGGAAATATTTTGAAATCTGCCTTTGGGCAGACAGTTATACCTGAAGTTATACCTCATCTTATGCCAGCAAAGTGAGAAGATGTCAGTGCGTGTTTGTTGAATTGAACACTACTGGATGCAATTAGTGTTATGATAGAAAAGATAAAGTTTGTAGCAATGCCTGGTGGGTGTGGATAACTAACTATATATGTAATAGTGTGTATGAAAGACACAGCTAAGTTAATGACCTCCAAAACTTCCAATCCTGAGATAGCTGACAGTGAGATATGTCCTTCTAAAGCTTAGAAGTGTAATGAGTGAAAGCAGAGAAAATTATCACCATTCCCAAGGCATTGTTTTTGAGAAGTTTCAAACCATGAACCTCCCAGGTGAACCTGTCATGCGTATATATATTTACCATAATTTAAGACAATGCTGACTATCTGGTAAACAGAGGATAATCCTTCAATAATAGACAATCTTGCAGACTCAGAATGGTGCTTCTTGGACACTTGCAAGTTGCTATATTTCCTTCTAAACTTGAAACTGAAAAACAACCTGAGAAAACATGGTAGACCTAAGCTATTAGGACAGAAATGTATGTTAAGTTATAATTTACAAATCAGTGACACTAAATATTGGATATGATCTAGGTCTTTTTAGCTTAAATTTTTGTCAAACATTTTCTCATGATTTCTAAAAGAAATAAGGTCGTGTCCTCCAAATTCCCAAATGAAAGGGAAAATATAACTGGTTAATGTAAAAAAAGGAGGGAAGGGATTTCAGGTAATGAAGAAGAAACCAAATAATGTCCAATGCATCTTTCCTAATCAAAACCATCTTGCATCTCTTTTGAATATATTAAAAAACACTATCAACTATCGTCCCTAACTTTGATACAATTCAGAAATTAAATGAGAACCCTCTTCACATAAGTGCCAGGTAACAAGTATAGGTACACATGGTGATTAGGCAATGTTTTCTTGAATAAAAGTTGAAGCACTTGACTAACAAAGGAAATTCTGATTGATTTTTCTTTCTTAAAAATTTGTAGCACTTACTGGCTTTTTAAAACTCTGTTTTCCTTTCTTCTTTGGAAGGGGCTTTATGAAATAAAATTCACCACTGATATAACTTTCTCTATAAGTATCAATATTGCCTGTTTCTTTTCACTTTTTACATTTTTGTCCTCTTGTTTCAGCCACCATTTGTGGTCAACTACTTTCTCCAAGCTCATGTAGTCCCTGACTAAAACATTTGTCAATGGAAGCTCTCTCTGCCCTATTTCTGAGCTACATATCTGACATTGCTCTATTTATTTATTTATTTATTTATTTATTTATTTATTTATTTGTATTGGAAATCAAAGTCAGGACCTCACTCTTGCCAGGCAGGCACTGTGCCACTGAATTATATCCCTGGCCTATTTTTTTTTTTACATTTTTTTTCATTTCTGTTTTTCCACTGAGAGTCTCCAATTTTAGGTTTAGATTTGAACTTACTAAAATATTCACAGAACAGTATCAGAGACTGTGTCCTTCTTCACCATCTCATGGTATTTTCTCTTCACAAGATACCAGAATTTGTCTGTGTGATCAGTGGAATACGGTGAAAGTGATAGAGTATCACAACCAAGCTTCTTTGTTTGAAAAAATCTGTAGCTTCTGTTTCTGTCTTGTCTCTGTTTCCCTCTTATGGGGTAAGAATTTATTCACTCCGAGGAAGGTAAGTTGCCAGGCTATAAGGACAGTCACTCAGGCCATTTATGGAGATGACAGCATGGTAAGAAATGGTGGCCTTTGATTAAGAGTTGCCAAGAAACAGAGGTCTGTCAACAACAACTTAAGTGAGCTTGGAGTCTGGTTCTCCAAGGACACCTGAAGATACATTCATTGAGAAGACAACAGTCTTGATTTATAGTCTGATTGCTTACAAAGGGCCTTCAGTTAGATCACCCAAATATGTTGCCCCAAAATGCTTGACTCAGAAACTGGGACAACTGGGAAAATAAATGCCTATTTTTAGAAAATGCTACATTTTGGCGATAATTTGTTCCACGGCAATAGGTAAGTAATACAGGCACTTTGTGTGTTTCTGATATGACTTCTCCATTCTGCCTTCCTTTCTCTGGAGTATTATAATAGAAAAGATATGGAGTTATGACATGCTTCCTTCATGTTGGATTCAATGATTCAGAGTTGACACTTAGGTTTTTGTAAAACTACTGAAAACTAACATCCCTACACTTAATGTTTGCTCATAACAGCAGGCAAACTTCTGCATTTATCTCATTGCAGAGGAAGAGATACTGAGCTATGTGATATCAATATATCTTCAAAAACTTTCACATTTAAACAGCTTACTTCAGGGAGTAAGTTGTACTTATATAACCCAGGTTTTTCCTGTTTCATTTGGATCAGAATCTATTTTTTTCTTCCCATCTTACCACAGCAAAAAACAATGTTCTAGAAACATAGTTCATTCTTGGTTATATCCTATAAAGTCATTGCAGGAACTGAAATGGTGAATATTAAACCTTGGCTTTTAGGAGAAATTCAACCTATTGATCCACAAATTTCTGGTATGAGTGTTTCTCTTTAAATACACCTTATTTAATACAGACTATGGATTCATTAACACTAGCCAACAGCACTGTAACTCAGCCTGACAAAGGCTATCTAGTATATACATATTTTCTTTTGGAAGGCATGTCACAATCTTCTTGCACTTATGAATGCCAGATAGAAGTTCAGCATGGTACTTGAGGATTATTTTTCAACAGCAAAATCACTGCTGGAAATGTGCAAATACACAACAACATAGCACTGAATTTATGTGGAAAAGGCACCTTCTTATACAATGGGGGCTGAAAGAAGGCCGAGCATTAGTGTGCTTGGCCTCAGCCAGGAATGTGCATGTTGGGCAGCACTCTGTAGTCCCTACATCAACACTTTCTCTGTACTCCCACAGATGATGGCCACAGTGCCTCCAACACTGATTTACAAATAAATTTCAGCAGATTAAACAAATTGCAAATACGGAATCCATGAATAATGAAGATCAAGTATGTTTATTTGGTCCTTCACACTTCTTTAGTGGTAAATATGTCAGAGTCCCGGCCATGAGAGTACTTGCTCTCTCTGGTTGGAAATATGAAAATTTAGAAAGTTTGCTCCACTGAACTGACCCTGGCTACTTTCAGTCAACTTCAATGCCTATGGTTGTACAGTCTCAGCCTGATTTTGATGGTGGGGTATCAACTACTTTGAAGTGGGACAAGGGAAGCCTGAGTCTAGCTATTCTATACCATCACATTGTATATCTGAAAGAAGTTTGTGATAATCCATTTACCTCCCCCAAACCTTTGCTTCAATTTTCACATACCTCCAACTGACAAGTATCTTGTATCAGTTACTCTGAGAACGATTTGTTAATGTAGATTTTTACTAAACTGAGTTCATCTTTTCTAGCTACATCAGCACCTTCTCTGGTACCCATCTTGATACCAATTTGGAAACTGATTGACTAATTTAAGCATACTTGCCTGACTATAAAATCATATGAAGATCTTTTCTTCCCTTCTTTTATTCTTTAGCTTTTTTATAAAATATATGTAAGAATTTCCAATCAAAGGTCATAAAACTTCTAATCAAAAGCTCCAGAACTTGGAAAAATATAAAGAAAATTAAGAAAGCTAGTCAAGGATTGTGGCATACACATATAATACCAACACACTGAGAGTCTGAGGTAGAAAGATCACAAATTCAAACCCAAGTGGATCAATTTAGCAACTTAGAGAAAGCTTGACTCAAAATTGTATTTTATTTTAAAGGGAATAAAGCCAAGCAAAATGAAACAAAATAAAGCAAATCAAAACAAAACAATGAAAGTAATACAGAACTCCAAAACCAGATAATAGGAAATCAGCAATGGCTACCATGACACCTCTTGTTATCTTCAAAATAGCTGCCCATACTATCAGAAACAATAACATCAAACAAAACAGAACAGAATAAAATCAATCAAAGTAAAACAATAAAAGTAATACATAACTGCAAAACAAAATATTAGGAAATTAACAATGGCTACTATCTTCCCTTTTTAAGACATTTCCTCCCTTTCACTTTCATAATATCTGTTGTACATTTTGGATCCTACTAACTCCTTTAATTTTTTATACTAGGTAGACAACATGATGCTCCCCCATGTGAGTCCGAACCGTTTTACCCATGAGCATGATGTCAAGTTGCATCCATTTACCTATAAGAGCCTCAAGATTATCTTCCTTCATAGCTGAGTAGCTTTGCATTGTATAAAAATACCACATCTCTCTTACCCATTCTGTGGTTGATGATAAGTTACCTCTGTTTTTTTCTGGGTCCCTGTTGCATAGAGCATTGTCTTCCTTCCTCCAACTTTCAGTCTATAAATTTCCTTTTTAGTCAAATGTGTTTCTTGTATATAGCATATTGATGGATCCTGTCTCCTGATCCACTCTGCCCATTTTTCTTTTTATTTTTTAATTGAGCTCATCTACATTAGTGGTTACAATGAACATGCACTCGCTTATCTCTGCCATGCTGTCCTCATGCTGTTGGACCCCTACTTGTCCTCTCCATTCAGTTGCCTGCCTTGCTTGTTGATCCCTCTCTGCTGCTATTCCTGGAACTGTGATCATCTTTATATCTTTCTGTATTATCTTTCAATACTCTTTGAACGGTTGGTTTGGTGGTCATTAATTCCTTCAGTTGTTCTTTGTAATGTGAGTATCTTATTTCTCCATTAATTAATGAATGGCTAAAAAATATGGTTTCTTTTTATATATAATGGATTGTTATTCAGCCATAAAGAAAGATAAAATTGCTATATGAGGACACAGTGTTTCTCCCCTCCCTTTAGAGGAGTCAGCAATAAGATTCTATCTTGTATGCAGAGATTAGCCATCAACCAAACACAGATGAACCTGCTAGCACCTTGATCTTAGACTTTCCAGCCTCCAGAAGATTGGGAAAGTAAATCCTCTCAGATATTCTTATTATAGCACCATCATATGGACTGCAGCACTGCTTTTCTTTGCAATTTAATTACTCATTTAATTTCCTATTTAACTTCTTTTTTCTGTGGTCTGAACCTTTACTGTTAGTGGTTCTTTTTTAAAGATTTTATAAATGTGCTACATTAATATTTTCTTAGTTTCTGAGTCTTGCATTTTATGAATTCCTTTCTTTTAGTTTGTGATCATATATCACTCAGCTTTTCATTCCCGTAACATAATATATAGGAAAAACAATGTATAGGAAGAACGGCTTATTTTGGCTTACAGTTCCAGTAGTTTCAGTCCATGGTCAACTGATGTCATTACGATGGGCCTGAGGTGAGGGAGAACATAATAGCAGAAGGTTCTGATGGACCAAAGTTGTTCACTTCATGGCAGCTATGAGGCAAGGAAGGAGAGGAAATAGCAGAGAAGAAGGGGCCTGGGAAAACATGCTGTCCCCAAGCTCATGCCACTATGATCTATTCCCTTCAACTAAGCTCCATTCCTTAATTCTATTACCTGTGAATGATGCCATCAAATTATGATCTCATCAGTAAGTTAATCCACTTGATTAGAGTTAGAGTTTCCATGATTCAATCACTCCCCAAAAAGTCCTCAGTTGGCAACCAAGTCCTTATTTAGCACATGGGTTTTGAGGGAAATTTTAAATTCAAACTATAACTGATAAGTAGTACAAATTTGTGGCTATCAAACTCTGGTGACTATCCAGTTCTTCCTTAGGGAGTCCCAAAAACAAAGGTGGATAGCTGTAGGTGAGCCTGTCAGGGTACATGTGAGTCAGATCTTAAATGAGATTGAAGCATGGGAATTACAAGTACATCATCCGAGGAACTTAGAGTGAGCTTTTCTACCTTTAGCCTTATTACCACATGAAGAATGACATTTTCATAAAAGTTTTGCTGCCTGTGGCTGCATAGATTTTAACCCTGACATCTTTTTTTCTTCAGTGTTGAGCTTCAAACTGAGAGCTTTGTGCATACTAGACAAAGGTTCTACCACTGAGCTACAGCCCCATCCTTACTCTAAATATCTAATGAGACTAATCATGCCAGTCCAAATTTCTACTCTTAGTGTATAAATTTATGTTTTCACATTAATTCATAGTTTCTTTGTTCCATTTTGATAGCCATTTAATCATACTGAATTTCCAGGTATGATCACTCATTTAAAATGCTATTAAAATAATAGGTATGAATTAATTGATATTTTAGTTAGCACTATATAGATTAGGTAGAAGCATTTAAAATTTTTTTGGTAAGAAAATATTTTAGATGAAAGTTTGGATTAATAAGAGAATTCCAGGATGTCAAATAGAATGTTAATGTGATTCTTTAATCTTGACTTGTATTTTTGGATGCTTCTTATCCTGTTTCTGTGCATAGCTAATCTATTATCACTTTGGGGGACAAAATTACTTAGTATGATATAATAATTCTCTCAGGGTAATTCAGACTTGCCTTTTTACAATAATACAAAGCAGCACAAAAATCAAAATATTATATATGAGAAAACATGTATAGTGTTTTGTTCCATCATCAAAACGATGTTTAACAAAACATGCAAGCAATTTATATGCTTTAAAATTGCATAAAATAGATTGGAGCCCTAATGTGATTGCCATTAAAACAAATCAATAATGAAACTCTCCAAACACTGAAGCAATAAAACACAGCTGAATAGCATTAATTGGAAATCATGGTATATTTTATAAATCAAAGATGGCAAATCAATATCCAGGTTGAGGGTGTGCCTGTGGTGATCTGTCTTGGTTGCATTTTCCTGACAGGTGACCACATAATATTGATTTTGAAGAAGCTTACATTGAATAGATGGGATAAACTGATGTCTGCGCCATTCAATGCTTGTAGCCACAAAAGAAGACTGAAACTTAATGAATTACTCTTCTTATGTGAATACAATTACATAAGGAAGCAAGAAGCACTCAGGTCAGAAGAGTGGCATTATTAAATTAAATGCTTACTCTACTTTAGGAGATATGAAAATAAAACACTCTGTCATAAATTATACAATCTTTGATGTCTAATATACCTTACAGAGTGTAATTCAACACTCTCGTGCAGTTGTGGAAAAAAAGATACAGAATTGGTGAGACATGCTTGAGCTGAAACAAAGGGTGACATGCAGATCCAAGAACAAATACAAAATTCTTCCTCTTTCTGATGTATATTTATAACATTTAGGAATTATACATTTACAAATATAAAATCAATATAATGCCTATATTGCAAAAGCTACACAGTGAACTTGTCTCCTGGATTTGGACTGTATTTACCTAGAAAAAAAAAACTAGACTTATTAAAGTTAGATTTCCAGAGAAGTCTATAAAAATTTTCATGCCAAAAAGCAATCTTTCCTTGTATAGTTGGAAAGAGCAGTGGTGAAAATTTTTGCCTCAAGTAATTTTAAGAAGAAATAGTTGTAATCTAAATTGTTGTAGTATAAATTTGAATAGTAACTGTGAATAAATTTGTTTGTACTTTTTAGATTAATATTCTATAGTGTGTGTCTATACTTCTCAGTATTCCAAAATTTAAAAATTTGCAAGTATGGAGTACAAGACTGATATTGCATTTCAAGGAACCCTTGTTTGCTTGAGTATGTTAGTTTTATTAAAATTCTGGTGCCAAAATGTATATT
>RJWT010003397.1:0-36603 GCA_004365215.1 Cuniculus paca | reverse complement strand
TGAGGGCTTTCATCCCACAAAAGGTGTTTGTGTGTGTGAGGTGGGGGTTATAGACCTATCCACTTGTCACTTCGCAGAAGACATTTGTAGGAATGGGGCGGCCCGTTACTTCAGGAAGGATGAAGATCCTAGGGGCATTGGAAGTTTTTCGAGCATGGGGTTGAGTTTTGTGTCATAAATTCTATGCAACACCCTTGGGTACTGTGTCAATACAGAAGCCTTTGATATGGCTTGTTAGAAAACTGGTGGAATCAGCTTGTAAATTGCTCTTGTTCCTGGACTTTCTTTGGAGAAAGAAAAAAAATTGTTTGAGCTTATCTGATACATTTTTACTTTCCTAATGATTTTCTTTTTTTAAAAATCTCTTATGTTTTTAGAAAACTCCAAATGCTATGTCTGTTAGGAAATGATGTTTATGAATGTGTGTTCCAACCGAGACTTGGCATTTTCACTAGTGAATTATCATATGTCAACCTCTGGGGCAAAAAGTAATTAAATATGCTTTATAAAAAAATTTTTCACTAAAGTGCTTTTAAAATACTATTTTTAAAATTGAGCAAGTAATTTTATTTTCTTGCAGTTTGCCCCTTCATCCTGCACAAACTTCATATCATCAGGTAGTGAATAAATGATTCTGTTATTAGCAGATGTCAGAATGTCTTCACACACCCAATCTGATGGAATTGGAAATTTTGAAGGCTCTGGCCTTTGCATGCCAGTAAGTATACATTGTTGAGAAAACCGTTGTTGTCCACAGTTTTCCTGTCCTCCTCATTTGATAAGACCATAAATTTACTATCTTCAGATAAAATGTTCGTAGACATCACTTGAACACAGCAACAGGAATGCTTCCTAAAATGGGTTAGCTTTGCAAGGCCCAGCTCGTGTGCTTGCAGTGCACTGTGTGAAGCGGGTCCATTTGGCTAGGAGCTCATGCTCTTGCTCCAAGCCCCATGGTGCAGCCTGGGGAGGCTCCATTTCCTGGGGAATTTCATGCAGGGTCTCTGATGGATTTCATAATAGACTCTAATAGCTTTAAATCTCTTCTGGTTCCTCTATCAAGGAAACCATTTCTGTAAAAGCTGCTGGGCCCTCTTTGTTTATTTTACTGGTTAAAAGTTTGGTCAAGAACAATTCGTTTATATAATGAAAAAAAAAATACAGGCCCTGGGGCTATGAGTCTTGGGCAGAAACAGCCTGTTTTTCCAGTAGATTATCAGGAATGTGAATAATCCTTTGGGCACACAGTGCAGCCGCCACAGTGAGTTGGCACCAGATATTAACAGCCAACCATTCAGAACAGTGGGTTTTTTTGTTGTTGTTGTTTTTTGCCAGCTTTGAAATCAGTGGTCTCTGTTGTAGCTTTGCTGCCTTTGTTTAGGGTTTTAAATTTATTTAGATTTTTTTTTTTTGGACAGTGTTAGCATATTCTTCTACAAAAGGAACCAGCTGCAAATGTCATCTTCATCCTGTTCGTTGACACAGTCTTCCTAGATCAGAGTCCCTGAGTCAATGCAGAGCTTTTCTTGGGACCAGCAGAAGTGGCTCCCCCTGTGAGCGTATGAGGTCTGTGTAATAGAATAGATGTGAGACATCTGCCAGCTAGCTGGCATGTCAGCCACGCACTTGTGTCGGGCACAGTGGTCAGGTGAGGGCATCAGCCTCTACTGGCTGGGGTTAACCCTCATCTTGAGTTGGATTGACTTTCTCTTCTTGGATTAACTGGATACAGGGAGATGGGTAATTAGATCCAGGAAACTTTACAATCTGGGATCTTGTGATCAAATGGACATTTTATCAGACTTTTATGCCTTTGTATGATTTGTGGCTAGGAGTGATGCAAGCTCTATTCTTGCCTCTGTGGTAGTTTTCTGAAATTCAAAATTTATTTTTAGTACTTACACTTACATACCCATGTACTTCCATGGTGCTGCCTATAGAGTCTTTAAATACAAAAGCACATGTCAAATGTATGAATGTATTAATTGCTAAGTAAATAGCAGATCTGCTTTCAGAAGTTTGTACTGTTGATATGTGGAAACTGGGCTCTGGTCTTACATGACTGACTCATTGGTCTTGTTTCCTTTATGCACATGCATGTATGAAATGTGTATGGCAAAAATATAACAGAGATACCAATCAGGAGAGAAACCATCACAAATCTATTACTTTAACCAGTTAACCTTTTTTCTAAATTTGTCCTTCTATTCCTCGCCAGATGTACATGAAATTTTAACATAGTTGTTATATCAGAAAATATTTTATAACATGTTTTTAAAATTAATGCATTATAAATATTTTACCTTATTGTTCTATGGTATATGATATTTTAGTGGTTACTTTGAGAAAATTAATGTGTCATGCATAATAATACATCATACATGACCACCCCCCATACTTGGTAATTTTGCTTTGCTATAATAGTAAACAACCTAGCTTTTCTTTTTAAAATATTTTCTTAAGATAATTCCTATCCCAAAGATGTAAAAGTTTTTGTAGGGGCTTAAAACATATTGCCAGTGTGATTTCCAAAGGGCCTGTGGTCCTTTCTGTAGTTTGGCAACTTTTTGAGTTGTCAGGACTTTTCTTTGCAGGCCAACAGTAGTCTCGTGTTGTGTTAGTCAGCTTTCCTAGCACTGGGACAAAATACCTGACATCTGCAACTTAAAGGAGGAGAGGGTTATTTTGGCTCATGGTTTTAGTGAATTTAGTCCATGGTCAGATGGCACCAGGGCAGAAACAATATGGTGGAAAGGCCTGGTGGAGGAAATCTGCTCACACCATGGTGGCTAGGAAGCACAAAAAAGGGAGGAACTGGGGCAGTAATACACCCTTACAGGTCACACCCCCATAACCTGCCCCTTCTGATGAGGCCTCACCTGTAAATGTGAGATTTTGGGGGGACATTTTAGATCTAAACTCTTAATGCATGTGCTCCTGTTGACATTCAAATATAGTTAGCTCTAGCTTAGTTCTCTGAAACCTGGCTTGGTTGGCAATTCATCTGTCACTACTGGGAGTCTCAGAGCCTGGTTCTCTCCCTAGCATCAATTGCAGCCTGGAAAGGTGTGGCCTGCCCTTTAGAGCCAAGGTCATTCGCATTTTCCGGTCCCATGGGCTTCAAATGTGATATCCTGTCAGCCTCCATGTGGGGGGAGAATGTATGGGGTGCCTAGAATTGGAGCAGTTGAAAACACTTAGAGTGAATTATTAAAATCTAAACCAGAGCCTGTTGGCTTCCTGTGCTTGCCTTGCAATCTGTTCCATGATGGTAGTTTCTAACAGAACACTTCTGAGTAAGAAATAAATTCCAAATATCTTTTTCCCTCCACTCTTGCCAAACTCCAACCAGGAAACAGCATCTCAATTACTTCAGTTAGAATTTATTAATACTGACCCTCTCTAGCATTTAGGCCTTTTCAGGTTCAGTTCACACAGCTTCTATTTTTACTCTAATCTAAACTGTGGTCATATGGATAGCAAAATAAATACCGGAATACTGTAGCTCGGGAGGGGGAGAGGCTGCAATGCTTATTATAACATAGTTCCAAACCTCTTGATTCCCTGTTTGATTTTCCAAAGGGGGGCAGGGCACAATGTGGACTACATCTGTAAGTAATGAACATTTTCCTTTTGTGTGTCATGCATATTCAACATAATCCCACTCAAAGTCCCCAGCATTGTTTCAATATACGTTGCCTCCTAGATCCCCATTTTTGTTGCCAACAAATTTAATTGAACACAAAGTTTGCTTCCCTTCTCTCTCTGGATCAGGAATCTGAACTCATTGCCACAAATAGAAGTACAACTTGTCAGTGTGTTCTGCTTATGTTTTTTCCCTGTGGTTGTTAATTTCCTTGTTGCCGAGAAGAAAAACTTGCTTGTTTAGTCGGAGCAATAAATCAGTTAATTTAAGAAGGGTATTTTAATTTTAACTGCTTAATTTTGCACTGCTAAAGATCAAACCTAGGGCCTCACACCTGTTAGGGAAATCCTCTACCATTGAGCTACAACCTTGGCCCTGGAAGGATATTTAAAGAAAACAATTTAATTTAATTAATTTAACTTTGTAACGTTTTTTAAAATAGGGAACTTTAAAAAAAGATAGTAAGTAAAATTTCTCTCCAGATGGGATATTTTGCTTTTAAGTAGTTGCCTCTCTTACTTAGTCTAGGTTACAAAGCATGAGATGTAGCAAGAATTTGAATACATAGTTTAGATCCTTTCCACTTGGTTCATTCAGTTAAGAGTTCTCCACCATGAGAAAGTGGCTTCTGAAGTTTGAGTGGCTTGATCACAGGGTTTACATGACACACCAGTAACATGGCTACCAGCAGATGGGTTTATTCCCAGTGACTGTGTGTCATTTGGTCGGCTTATTATTACCAAGTTTTAGGTTAAGAAATGAGACTGGCAAGATGTCCTGTTTTGTGTGTGGTAATGCTTGGGGCTGGGGGAAAGTTCATCGCGCAGTTAAATAGCATGTAAGATTTTTCTGGATCATTGAATCTGAGATGCTATTATAAATTTACTCAACAACTGAGCCAGGTACTGTCTTATAGAATCAATAAACAAACACTGTAGGAAGGAAAAAAGAGTTTTGTGTTGTAGCCTAAGATAAGCAGCATACACACAGTGAGGTATTTTTCTCGGCAAATGATACCAATTAAATGAAATCATACATATGAGTTTAGATGAGCAGCCAGATAATCCTCTGGCAGGATGATTTTTGGAAGGGAAGGAGGGGAGCTAATATGATGATTATTGCACTGAACATTTTTTGAAAGATTTTATTTGAGCTTTGTTGGCTTAGAAAATATAACTGCTTTGAACCAAATAGTTCTTTTTTAAACAAAGAAGGAAAGGCCCACAGTTAAGTACTACACACTAATTCATTGTTACTTTTGGAAACAGTTTGCTTAGCACTGTGCCTGGCACATAGGGAGCGTTCTTCATGAGTTGAAGTTTCTTCCAAAGGTGCATTTAATCTTTAGGGCAGACCTCTCACTGCATAGGGTTGAATTCCAGTTTTCCCTTTTGCTCAAAGACCACATAGGAAAATGTTGATCTGTTTTCTTGCAGATGTGGGGCAATCAGGTAATTTCCTTAAATGCCTGGTTATTTATTTATTTTACACAAAACGGCCTAAAACTTGGATGCAGCCCATCAGGAGCATCAGAATTTGGCTGTTTGTTGAGCCTTTCCTGTATGTTGGTCACTAGTGCTTACTGACAGTCGCGAAGTGTGGGTGTCAAAGACAGCAGAGCTGCTCTTGCATCTTGGGCTTCTTCGGGGAGCGCTCATTCTCGGCGGTGAGATAGAACGCCCACTCTGAGAGCCAACATTTGTGGTAAATTCCAAATGAACAGCTCAGATTTGAAGGGCTAGAAATAATTGCAGTAGGAATTCTGTCATCTCCCAGGCCTGGGTTTTCTTCAAAGGCTGCATGGAACTCGTGTGATTTCTCCAGAATTGCCTATGATGGAACATTTGGATGACAGCCTCAGTCAGCCTTAGGCCTTGAACTTTACATCCAAATAGGATCCTACTTTCCTGTAGCCTCCCGCCCTTCGCCTAGCGTTGGGCTTCTTTTTCATTATAATAGGCATGAATAAACATTTCAAAGTCATTTCCTTTTTTGTGGAAGGTATGTTCAAGTGTTTCTTAAAGAGACTTTATTTAGCTTTCTGTATAATTCATGATTATAAAAGATACTCAAAACATTTTTGAAGGAAACCTCTTTTGAAGGGGTCTTATGCCCCCCCCCAGCACTATTGACTAAACCCAGGGCCTTCCTACCCAGAAGAGTTCAGCAGCGCTCCTCATTGCAGGTGTTTCCAAGGCCTTTGATATTATGAGGTGTGAATCAAAGTAAAGGGAGAAAGTCACTGCCGGTGACAGGTGTGGCACTGGAAGGTACACTTCCCAGCCCTGAGCTGTGTGACTTCAGGCCAGATCATCTTGGTTTGCAGTGGGGATTGTTGATGATTAGATGAGGCAGTGCTTATAAAACACTTAGTGCAAAATACCCAGCACATCATAAACACTTAAGCCCTAGCTGTAGCTAATCCCTTTGAACCCGAGGTTGAATGGTCTGATGTCATTGTTGTTGTGCAACTTTCCAGTACAGCAGAAACAGCCTAGAATTAGGTGTCAAGAGCTTCGGGCTCCAGTTTAGCCACTAACAAGATGACTTGCAGTTGCTTTGCGACTGTGATGGTCTCTTTCTTCATTTTAGAACAGATAGATATCCTGGTACCTGGGATCAAGCCCTAAAATTATGTGTTTTAGGGGGCGCTATAGCTAAGCCCAAAGGATTGGAAGTTTAGCTTCAGGACAGGTGGCACCTCTGAGTGATTGTGTGGGAGAGAACAGTGTTTAGCTATCATTATTTCTTTTATGATGGGTATTAGCTAGTAGTAAAATAGTCTACTAAGTCACCTGTGGAAAGATAAGCCAGAGTTACAGTCTGCTTGGTACTGTAATCACTATAAAAGTTAATACATATACCTGAGTCTAAATCGAGGTTGTATATTCCTTTATCTTGAAAGTCATTGGCATTATTTGGTTTTTGTTTTCTCTGATGCAATATAGAAGTGTACTATATTAGTAGGCCACATGGGTATTTTTATGTTGAAAGGCTAATTTTCTGCCAGTTTGGGTTAACCCAAGTTTAAACCATAAAGTAAACTTAATGCCTGCTGCTTTGAGCTTTCATTATTTTAAACCATTAGTTTAAAGCATTCGATTTCCTTCACAGGTAAGCAGGGCATCTTTCACGGAAGATCACAGATTTCTAAGGAAAAGATTTTTACACTGGTAGTTTGAACATGATATTGTTTAGCGTAGATTCTACCTACGTGAGAAAAATCGAACAAGTACACTTGTTTAGTCACCTTCTCAAAAATTATCTTTACTGAGCAACTAGATAGGTTTGTGATGTTTCTCATGGAAACCAAAACTTGTGTACTTGATCTTTTATGCAGACAATCAATAGTTTCTCTCTCTCTCTCTCTTTTATTATAAACACATACCACATTGGGGTTAATCCTTGTGTTAAGTTCTAGTTTTTAATCATCACATACTGAAGGCCTGGCTCACTATTGCTTTGGTAAATTTTTTTTTTTTTTTGCGGCACCGGGGATTGAACTCACGACCTTGCGCTTGCCGGGCAGGCGCTTAGACCGCTGAGCTAGATCCCCAGCCCTTGCTTTGGTAAATTTTTAAAGGGGTTGATGTTCTGTTAGTAGTTAGAGGATGAAAATTGATGTCACCAGGTTTTCTTGCAGTGTCTTGTGTTGGAGCTGGGGTTTGGGTGGAGCAGGTTGTAGCAGGAACATAGGTGAGGCCATGTAGGAAAGGAGCATCTTCCCTTACTGAAGAGTTTCCGTGGCATCCTAGAGGTATCAGAACCAGCGAAGGGTATCTTGGGAGGGGAGCAACATGGTTATGTTTGAGGACAGTTCTACAGATAAGGACTTTAAAGGTAATGAATTGGGCATTGCCAGATCAGGAGATCTTTGTGGTCCAGGCCCAACGTGGTGATGGTGCTGAAGTTGTTGGGCCAGAGCAGGAGTGAAGTTAGACAAATACGTATCTTGCCTTCCTTCTAGGCACAGATTTCCCTCCTGGGAATTTGGTCAATGAAGGCCCCATGGCACTTGCTTTCCTGGCTGAACATGCCAGGAAGTGGAACCTCCGTTTCTGTCTGCAGTGGATTCCCTGCTCTGTGGAACCTTATTGCTTTCCAGGGCTTCCCTCTGCTCTCCTGTATTCATGTCTTGCATCAGCCAAGGCAGAAAGGCCTGAAAGACCAGCTTTGTTTTCCTTCCAGCTTGTACTCTGAACCCTGTTAGCCAACAGCATTGGCACCACCTCGCCGCTGTGGTCAGTCCCAAATTAAACAACCCTGTTATGAAAGCCTACACTGAAACCAGGGGTTTGTGCCTCTGCACATTTCTTGCAGTTGCTTTTGTGCCCTCACTCTGTCCTGTTGAGCAAGTGAGTGTGTGCAGAGCATGTATCATCCCTGGGTTTTCTGCACAGTGAGACAAGCACATTTGGCTGCTGTAAAAGAATAGTTTTGAGTCACCTCTTTTCATGGTCTTGAAAAGATGACACATCAGTTTGTCCAAAGGGAATATTGGTGCAAATGTAATTTCTTTCTTTAAGCAAAGTCCTTCTCAGCACGGAGTATAGTCTTCATAGAAGGAGTTTGTCCTGTTTGGAAAGTTTTGTGTTGTGCTTTGTTTTGTTTTTTGGAAGACAGTGGTAGTATTCTTTGAGAATTATCTGCTAGAAAGTGCAAAGGGCCCTCTCATTATTAAATGGGATTCTGTAGAAGATACCACTAATTCGTCCTGGGTTCTTGTGCTCCTGGAATCACAGTAGTAGACATCTTCTTTTTAGTTTGATATCACAATTATTTATACCACACTGAATAATGGAAAAACAATATTCTTGCTGCTGTCATAGAAACATTCCATCTGCCCTGGGACCACCCTGGTGCCCTGCATGGCCCATGTGGTGGAGGATGCCCTGCTTCTCAGCTCTCCCTGGAGTCACCCAAGCCCGGCCATAACACAGGCCTCACAGTTACCTCCTCACGAGCCAGTTTGCCTGTCAGGCTGCCTGGTAGTGTATCTGATGGGCGAGGTGGCTTAGATTCTCCGGGAGACATTTTTGGCCCACCTGCCTGGTGGCATGACAGATGTGTTAATCCAAACAAATGGATCATCTAATGAATAGAAGTTTAATTTGCACATAAGGATTAAGTTTCTCAATGTTAACCTTTGCTACATCAGATTTCTCTGACAGAGCCAAGGGGAAGGTAAGGATCATCCAGTGTTAAGGAAAGGGAAACCAGTTTCTAAAATGTAGATGGAATCTTTCCTTTCAAGAGCCTGGGTTACTACTTAAGGAGATACTGTGCAAGGTTGGGGGCAGGGGAGGGAGGTAATCTCCTAGGCTTAAAATGGAGAGATTTTACCTGTAGGAATCCTGGGAGTCTTGGAACATCTGTCAACTCTGAAACCTGAGTCAAAGGTGAGTTAAGCCAATTTAGTTTCAGTAATCTCAGCTGACAAATATTTGTTGCATACCCATGCACTTTGAGAGGGACAGAGAGCAAGTGTACACGGGTTATTCAAGACTGGCATCAACAAATTGTTCTCAGCAGGGGGCAAGGCAAATACATGTGAAGCAACTGGAAATAACAGCGACAATGTGTGTCTTAAATTGTTCCTGTGCTACAAAATCTGAAATAGCAGAGTTTATAGCTAGGGGACATAAGAAAAGTCATGTTGTATTTGACAGCGTCAAAAATGAAGGTCCCTGGTGCAGTTAACAGGATGAGGTTTGATATAAGCAAGACTGACGGTGGATTTTAGGTAGGAGCAAAGTGGTTCAGCCCAATCAATGTTCACTGATCTCCTACTATGTGCCAGGCCCAGGGGTTTAATGGTGGCGGGGAGGGTGGGGGTGGAGTTAAAGATGAATGAGTTACCGTCATACTTTGTTTCCCACAGAAGAAGGTTGCTTCTTACACCTCGCTTGGACACCCAAATCTGTGGCTGTTCAAGCCCCTTCTATAACATGTCCTGATAATTTTTTTGTTTTGTTTTGTTTTTTTGTCTTTTTGAGGCAGGGTCTCACCGTGCAGTTCAGGCTGGCCTTGAGTTCACTTTGTAGCCCAAGCTGGCCTCGAACTCACAGCAGTTCCCTTGCCTCAGCCTCTAAGTGCTGGGATTTCAGGCATGCGCCACCACACCTGGATATATCACAGTACTTTCATGCAACCTACCCACATCCTCTTAAATCATCTTTGGATTACTTACACTTCTTAACACAATGTAAATGCTACATGTTATGCTGTATCGTTTAGGCAGTGGTGACAAGAAAAAAATCTGCACATGCTCAGTACTGGCTTAGTTTTAAAAAATATTGTCAGTCCATGGTTAGAACGCATGCATGTGGAGCCCACAGACCTAGATAAGGAGGGCTGGCTGTTTAGTCTTCTCTCTCCAGGGAGCTAACAGTCAAACAGGAGCTGAGTTATTATAAGAGCCGTGGACCCTCAGGGCTGTAGATATGATTTGCAAGCTTTGGGAATATGGTCTGGTATGGTGTAGCCTTGGAAACCAGCAGGATAGGACAGCCTCAGAGTGTCTGGCAGAAGGTTCCAGAACACTCTTGGCTCAGGGCGACCTGGCCACTCAGTGCCTGTAGGTTGGGCTGCTGGAACAGGGGTCCCTAAGAGTTGGGTCCTCAGAATTGGCTGATGTGATCATTGAAACAAAGTGATCCCCATACTTCCCTGTCTGTTGGCACCGCAGCCTCTGGAGAAGGTGGGCTCAGATTTACAGGGCTCTGCCTCTCGAGCCTGCTGCTGTGAAACCATGAGAAGAAAGCACTACTGTTCCTTCCTAAGGCTCAGCCATGGCGTCTGCTGAAACCAAGTTTTATTTTAAGTGGAAATCTCATGAAAAACCAACATAAGCAAGGGAAACATTTTGTATAATTTCTGTTAGGAACAAACATCCAATTTGATTGTTAAAAATAGGACAATAATGTCTGCTGCCTGTTTCCAAACACCAACTCTGCTTAGAAGCTGCCAGTCTCAGATGCTGCTGGTAAAATACCAGTTTACTGAAATCATTTAAAAAAATTCTACCTCTGCTCAAATTCCTGCATGCTTCCCTTTGGCAGGATTAGGTTGATGTTAATACTGCACTTCTAGTAGAGAGCTAGGAAGCTGTGGAACTGGTATACTTAGTTGACTGATCCTTCGCGTATTAAGCCTGTGATTTTCTATTATCAAGTGACAGTCATTATTTATCTGTATTTGTCATTAAAGTTCTGCTAAGCCTAGAAGTGGGCTGGCAGCAAGCTCTCGGCCTTGGCAGGTGAGCCATGCAGACCCTGCTCCGTGTGGGGCTGGCCATGGTTCTGGGTCATGGCACAAACCTCTGGGTGACCAGTGCACTCTCACCTGTTGTGATAAAGCTGAGACAGCCAGGTCTGTGAGCATTTGGTGTTCCTTGATGGGGTCCCCTTGTGGTTCTTTAGCCTATATGCCATAATGCCTTTGTATGCATTTCCAAGAAAGTCAAGCAATTTGGGTGTTTTTGTAGCTTTGCAGTAAAAGAACCTCACGATTTCCTTTACTGATGACAGAAGTGCTGCCTGAGATATCTGATAACTAGCTCCAGGACAACTGAAACTCAGGAAGTTTAGTGGAGCCAAACAGAATAATCCCAAGGTGCTTAGGTCTCTGTGCTGTCTTCATTCTGCTGCGTTAGGCTGCACAGGCCTCCTTCCAGGGCATTTGTCTGTAGTCAGCCCTTGTTTGAATCCAGGTTGTCTGAGTGTGCTGAGTAAGAGGATGACTGGACATGTGGATCCAGAGGAGCAGAGGAGGGAGGTCTGGTCACGGCAGTGCAAACCTGAGCAGGAAGAGGAACATTTTTTTAATGTCTCACACCCTGCATCCCTTGTCTTTCCCCTCCTCAGAGAGCAGAGCTGACATCTGATAAAGACATGTACCTTGACAACAGTTCCATTGAAGACGCGTCAGGAGTGTACCCTATTGATGACGATGACTATGCTTCTGCCTCTGGCTCAGGTAAGGCTCTCTCTTTCTGAACATGGGTGCTATAACCCGGCTGTGTTCAGATGTACGAGCATTGTACCGTATTCTAGCAGACAGGCAGGATGTGCTAACACCTGAGAGCCTGGTATTTGGCATCACTGTGCCCAGATACGAATTACAGCTCTCCGCCACTTCTGCTGTGAGATCTTGAGAAGTTCTTTAACTTTGCTGAGTTCAGTTTCTTCGTTTATGAAATATAAAGTAATCATCTTGCAACAGAGCTGTTGTGAGTATTAAAAGAGTTGGGAACGTTAGCTTTAACTTTCGTTGTCTTTCAGAGTAATGCCATGGAAATCACTCTCGACGAAATCTCTCGAACACTAGTTTCATAAAACTGCCCACCTGTGTTAAAGATTATGAGTGAGATCAAGAAGCTGTATCCTCTATTTTTTTTTTCTTTTTTTCCTAGTGTATTGCTCAAAAGTAGGAGGGAAAATGTAGCAGCCAAGTAAAAGCAGAGCAGCGTGATCTGCTCAACTTCCTTGGGCTATTAGTTGTCTACTATCTCTGTAGTGCTGTGTAACAAAGCACCCCAAATTTCAGTGGCTTGGAACAGCAGGTCTTCATTCACCCCACTATTGGGCAGTTGAGACCTGGTCCCCATATGACTACATCCTTGTATGCCAGTGGTCAGCAGGAGGCTGGGAGTGCAGCATGGCTGGCCCTGGCTGGGCTCTGTCCTGTCCCTGTGGCAGCTGAGCAGACTTGGTTGTAGTCTGCACTCTCTGTCACCCTGTGGCTGGCCAGCCATTTGCTCAGTGATCCCAAGGCAGCCGGTAGATGGGTACAGGTCCTCTTGCAGCCTGGGCTTAGAACTTGCCACATCATACCTCCTACCAGCTTTTATTGGTCAAAGCAAGAGAGAAGGCCATTTCAGACCCCACCTCTTAGTGGAAGGAGCTGTGGTCCTCACATGTCAGAGGATTTGAGGCCAAGGAGGAATGAAGGAGCCTGGCCAGTTTCCAGTCTACCTTAGCTGGTAAATGTTTCACCTGTGCCCAAAACGGTCCCCAAGAATAAAAGAACCTGTGTATATGTTTAATTAATGGGCCATTCAGGAATTTGTGATTAACAGCATATAAGAAAAGTCTTCACCAAATCTTTCTTGTTCAGGGTTTTCATTGTGGGTTCAAAAGATAGTAGAAGTTTTGCTGAATGTAGATGTGTGACAGGTGGATTGGTCCAGAACAAATTAAAATTGACTGTGTCTTTGGTAGAGATCTACTCATATATGATATGAGAATATTTTAAGCTGGAAAATGGCAAATCTGAGAAAGACAAGAGAGGTGGTAGCTGACCTAGTAATAATGAGCTTACAATGCAACTCTAATATAAAAATAGCTGGAGTTATTCTTGGGAGTGTGATATATATCACACACACAGAATGAGTGTGAAAAGTGTTGTTCTCCATAGCCCACAACTCTATTAATATCTTCCACGCGTGGCACTTTTTTTTTTTAGTGCCTCAAAAGTGCTTTGTAACTGTCATTTTCAAAGTGTCCCAGAAGATGGACAGGGATGCTCTTTTGCCCCCATTTCACAGATCTTCAGATCAGAGTTGCTAGGGATCTAGAGGTAGTACAAGTCATTCTACTGCCAAGGTTTTCTTTACATTTAAACAGAACAGGTGTGCTATCCTGTTTGCTTGCCCCCTGCACTTGTCCAGGTGAAAGGCCGGAGTTGGAGCGGGTCGTTGGAAATCATGAACCCACTCATCACGTAGATCATGATGAGGCCTAAAGGTGGTCTAGATGGCTTCACCCACAGCTGCAGCTTTTGGCAAATGGTTGCTGTGAAAAAGTTGCAAGACCGTTGTTCTCTTTTGGAAACCACTCTGCTCTTCTGCCTGGGTATTGCTTTTCAGCCCCAAGGTAGTCGTGGCTATGACTAAGCTTCATGACACATTTAGTTACTGTTTGTCTCCAATCCATGCAACGTCCCTGTAAGGTTAAATCCTATTGTTATTTCCATTTTCCATATAAGGAAATCTAAGGCATGGATGAGGAAGGAGCTTGCCTCAGGCCACACTGTCAGAAAGTAATGGAGCTGGGACAGAGAACACCATGGAGTAGGGCTTCAGAGTGCTTTCTCTTTCAGGCCTTTTCTGTTTCACCTCCCTGTGTCCTCACACCCCATTGTAGAAGTAAGTAGTCTTTCCCCAGTGGTGCCCAGTCCCATCAGGAAACAGCAAGACTCTCCTGGGTTTTGGCCTGTGTGCCCATCTAGCCTAATTCCCATCAGGCTATCCTGTAGGAAAGCTAGTGGCTGGGACGAGAAAGTCTAAAGACCCAGAGCGTGCTTCCTAGACAGGGAGGGGCCCGTGTTCCACACGTGGACTCAGAACAGGCATTAGCCAACACGAGAACATTCGCAGGTATTTTTGCCATGTGCCACAGACGTCGTGTTCCTGGAACACAGACAAAACAGACTTGTTTCCCATCCCTAAGAGACCCAAAGTCTAATGATACAAATGTAGGAGTGAGAAACACTGATTATAACATGTGATGTGTGACATGAGATCAGAAAGTGCTGTCGGACCAAAATTCGAGAGTTAAATAACAGATTTTTGCTTATAGATAGCAGACTGAGCAGAATGTTATCTAAACTGACACTAAAGGAATTGCACATAAACTCACAAGGATACAGACAAAGGACACAGAAGTCACGAAGTTTTGAAAGCTGGAAAGCAGATGGGCTGATGGTAACAGCCTTGGCGGACCTGAGATGTGTGAGTTGGCCAGTAGTGGGGAGAATTGAGATGCACCCCAGTCAGTGCAGAAGCACTGGGCGCGTTGGTGCCTTTGGTGGCGCTAAGAGGAAGGTGAGAGTGGTGATGTGCTCTGCATGGGTTCATCAAAAGTCTGCACCAGAAGAGAGTAGATCTCCTGAGCCCAAGGAGACTTGTGCTCCCCAAGAAGACAACTAAAGGCTTATTACCTGGGGTAAAGCATGGGAGCTCTGGGCTTTTGTGAAGCAGGGGAATAAACTCTTAGATTAAGAGTTGTTTAATGTGATAGCCACAGTTGTCTTCTCCCAGCCAGTTTCCAGAACACTGGCTGGCGTCCTTTAGCCCCTTTACCCCACCCTACCACACCCTGGGTAGGGGACAGGGATGCTCCTTCCAGGGATCTGGAGCGATTCAAGAGAAGCAGTGTAGAGATGGTGGCCTTGGGAGCTCCATCCTGATTAGTGATGCCCACACTACACAAACGTTTCCTATGTGTTCAAAGCTTCTAGTTAGCTTTTCCCTGTTTAAATACCAAAGAGACCCTGAAGCTCCCAGGCATTTATGAGAAGCTTGTACCATGAAAGATTAGAAACTTTCCCTAACCTCTACATTGGGAGAAGACAGGAATTCACAGGAAAAAGAGAACTTTTAAAAAAAGATTTAAAGAGGAGAATATAAAATCTGAGTAGATTTATAATAACTGAAGATTGAATTAGTAATCACAAATGTTTCATCAGAAAAGATCCAATGCAAAATGACTTCAGCGATGAATTTTACCAGATGTTTAAAGAATTAACATTATGCTGGGAGTGGTGGCTCATGCCTGTAATCCCAGCACTCGGGAGGCTGAGTCAGGAGGATCCTTGTGAGTTTGAGACCAGCCTGGGCTACAAAGTGAACTCGAGGCCAGCCTGAACAGCATAGTGAGACCCTGTCTCAAAAAGACAAAAAAAAAAAAAAAAGAATAACACTAATTCTTCACAAATTCTTCTAAATAATAAGAGGAAGACTTGATTGATCTGTTGGTGGTGCTGGGCATTGAATCCAGAGCCTTCATACTGAGTTACATCCCCCAGCTCTTTTAAAATTTTGAGACAGGGTTCACTAAGTAGTGTCTTAGTCACTTTTTTTTATCTCTGGGGCAAAGTATTTTACACTCCCACAATTTAAAGGAGGGCGGTTTGTTTTGGCTCATAGTTTTTAGAGGATTGGGTCCATAGTTGGCTGCCTCTAAGGCAGGAAGGATATAGTAGTGGAAGGATCTGGTGTGGAATAGCTTCTCACATCATGGTGGCCAGGAAGCAGAGAGAGAAAGGGGAACGCAGGGAGGGAGATACAACTGTCCAGATCAGCTGTGAACACATCACTGGACTAATGCACTGAAGAATACAGTACTCGGTAATCCACCTGCCTTCCAAAAGCCCCACCTGTGAACACATGAGGCTTTAGTGGGGGACATTCTTGACGTAAGGCATTTACAGGGTATAAATTGATCAGGCTAGGCTGGAATTTGACATGCACCTGCCTTGGTCTCACAGAATGCTGAGATTACAGGTGTTTGCCGCAACACCTAACTGAGAGATTTTTTTTAAAAAAGTATTTTGCGAAACCAGTATTATTCTCATACCTGCCCTAATTTTGTTCAAGGACAGAATGCCTGTATGTCAGAAGTTCCTTTTCTGGGGGCCGACCGAATTGGTTGGATCTAATACAGATACCAGAGTGGCAGCCACACACCCTTCAATGTCATAGAATCTATTTGCATGATAAATGACAAACTCCCCAGCACCATGACAGTTGACAGCAATTGGAAAGAAACTGTAAAAGGAGCAGAAAGGAGTGGCCCAAATTCCAAAAATGACATGATTATTCCTCCTTTTTATTAGCCTAACTGCCCCTTCATTCCTTTTATATTTTATAACTTCCTCATCACCAGTGGTTTGAGAATTTGATATGTGAGTTTTATCTTCCATTTCTCTCTTTCTTGGCCAAGAATAAAAATCTCTGTCACTGCTCAAAATATTTGTTTTCAAAGAGATAAGATATTTGAACAGTGAAACAAGAACAGGGTACTATAAAATAGGAACATTCAGAAGGCATGAATGAGTTCTTAAGAGAGTGGGAAATCGTCAAAAATGAAAAACTTACTACAAGATGAAGATAAAGAGAATACTTTTTCACTCATGCAACAAACATTTATTAAACTCCTAGTGTACGGGGGTCCAGGCACAAGTTGAGAAATACTTTAGTAGATAAAATTTAGAAATGCTTTCTCCAGTGGTGAGATAATTCTACTTACTATATTCCTTCATGTATTTCTGTGTCTCTAAATTTCATTTCTGAAAATACATTCTTTAAAAAGAAATGAGTCCTCATAATATAGTCACCTCCAAATGGCCCACTTCATAATACCTATTGTGTTATAGTGGGATACAGTGGACAGTACAAGCATAGGGTGGAAATAGCTCCAACCATGGTGAGGTCATGGAAAACTTCAGAGAGAGGATGACATCCATGTTGAATGAGACAGTAAATGCAAGTACAATCTGAGGTGGAATATTTCAGACTGAGTGTGTAGCAGGAGCTGAGAGTTAGGGAGAGGCCATCCAGGGGACTCTCTGGTTTCTGGTTTGGGCAAAGGAGTTAGCTTTTTCATTAAAGATAATAAAAACAGTAGCTGAAGCACCTTCCACATCTGTGTCCAACTTTAGAAGTACCTGTTGGAGGGGAAGGTCTACGGTTGGGGTCTCTTCTCTCACACAGCTTCTCCCATCCCTACTTTGGCCACTCCCACGTGGAACTCTTGTTACACAGGGAGTATTGAAAACCCTTAATTGAAAATTTTCATTTCTCATCAAAATTCTTTTCTTCATAAGAAAATGATTCCTTGTAGTAACACATCAAGCATATCATGTATAAAACTGATGGATAGTCAAGCTGATGCAAAAGAGCAGTGTATTTCTGGAACTATCATTATTAAAGATTTATTTTTATATAACATATATGCAGCCTGCTTCCAGGTAATGTATTACATCTGTGATTGATGCAAAGTCATGCACCCCATAGTGACATTTTGGTTCATAGTGGACTGAATACATGATAGTGGTCCCATAAGATTACAAGGAACTGAAAAATTCCTGTTGCCCAGTGACATCATAGCTGTCATAATGCTGTAGTATAACACATTACTCCTGTGTTTGTGGTGATTCTAGTGTAAAGAAGCCTGCTGTGCTGTTAAATGTATAAAAATACAACATGTATAATTATGTGCAGTATGTGATATGTGACAGTGATGATATAAACTGTGCTTCTGGTTTATGTATTTACTATGTTTTATCATCATTTGAGAGTGTACTCCTTCTACTTATTGAAAAATGTTTACTATAAATATTCTGCTGTAATGCCAATTACAACCTCACGCATCCTATGTTGCTAGGTCTTTTAATTGTATCATTTTCTCTTGTTCTTGATTTAGTTTTATATTGCATTGTTCAGCATAACATTGGGAGCAATAGGCTATATCATGTATGTTTTATATATAAACATCATACAGTTGAGGTGTATAGAAGGCTATGCCATCTAGGTTTATGTAAGTCCATGTTGTTCACACAACAAGGAGATCAGTTAACAGGGTTTTTGCATAAGCCTGTTGTTAGTGACACATGGTTATATGTGCAGTTTTAAGAGTAAGTTATTATTTTCCCCATTTCACAAGTGAAGAAAATAAGACACAGAGAGCACTTGCCCAAGATTACAGAACTAACAAATTCTAGAAGTAGATTGATTTGGTTTGTTTTTAAATGTCAAGCCTTGTATTTATCCCAATATTTCCTGCCAGTTCTTCCTTATAAAAATGAGTATATGTGCACTAAAGTTTAAGGAAACAGTTGATATATTAAGAAGTGAACTATAGACATTACACTCTTTGCAGCATGCTACCTCTTGTTTTCAGAACTGCTTTATTACATGCTTATGATTCTGTGGGAAATACTTTATTCTTTAGTTTAAGGAATTTAGAGGTACTCATCATTCTTGTCTGAGGAAACAAGTTAGTTTGAGGTACAAGGTTTGAGCTTGCTCTAAGTTATTACAAATTGGAGAAATGATTAATTTGAAAGCAATATTGTATTTGAATGTCAAAAATTCTCAAGTGCTCTTTGGTAGAAAGCACACCCCTCCCAAAGTGCCAAGCTAAGAATGCCAGATCAGAGCCTGTAATGCCCCAAGCACTATATTAGACTCTTCATGGAAAAACAGGTCCAAGTCTAGAAGTCAATAATTGCGTGAATAAATGCATAATTATCAATTTGTGATAAATGCAATTAGGGTAAGAAAGATGGTGCTAAAAAGCTGCTTACCAAAGACGTATGAGATGATAGGGAAAGTGTGTCCTCCCTAAGGTCTTGTCTTAATTACTTTCTTGTTGCTAAGACAAAATACCAATACCCACAAGTTAAAGGAGGAAAGATTTATTTAGCTCACAGTTTGTAGAGATTTCAGTCTCCAGTTGGCTGACCCTCAGGCAGGGTGGCATGGCAAAGGAGAAACAGTCCATGTCATGGCAGACAGGAAGAAGTGAGACTCCCTTCTTTCTTTTTTCATTATATCCAGGCTGCAAGCCTATTGGTTGGTGCCTCCCACAACCAAGGTGTGATCTTCCCCCTTCAGTAAGTCCATCATCCACACCGAAAACAATGCTAAACCAGTCAGTGGATTGATGCAGTAATATGTACCTGTGATCCAGTATCACACACCCATGATGCAGTTACCTCCAAAAGCCCCACCTCTGAATGCATAAGGATTGGGGAAGAGGAGAATCTACATACAAACCATAACAAGTCTGGAGCTGAATTGGGAATTACTAACTAGGTGAGGGCTTCTTGTAGAAGGGTCAGGACACCATCGCTAGCACTTAGGGGACAATAGTGATGGTGATGTTTGAGGAAGCTGAGAAAGGTAAGTCAAGGCTAGACCACACATGGTTGGGTAGAAGCATCTTATATTCATCCCAGGAGCCTGGTATCCGTGTATGAAAAAGGGAGGTACAGGGGTTCATGGCACAATCATGGTGGCTTAGATTAGGGTGGTGTCCTGAAAGGGTAGAAAGGTGTCAGATTTGAGAGACACTGAGATGATAAAAGCAGTGGGATGGGGATGAAGCATTCTATATGGAGGTAAAAAGGAGAAAGTCAGAAATCTGGGAGAGACAGAGCATTGCAGCCACTGCAGGGTAGGTAATATGGGAGGTGGCTACTGGGTGCATGCAGGGAGGATGGGGGAGAGTTCTGTTTTGGACATGTTAGAGGTATATGATATCTTTGAGTCATTCAAGTGAAAATATCAAGCAGTCCATTGGATGTATCAGTTTGAACTTGAGAGGGGTGGCAAAATCTAGCAATGTAAATTGAGGTATCATCTGTGTTTATATGGCTGATTGAAGCCATGGGTATGAGTGAGGGAGAAAGTATAGAATGAAAAATCATAACAGACTTGTATTAGTTGGCATTCTAGTAGAGGGCAATAGGCCTGCGGAGGAGACTTAGAATAGTTGACAAGTAAGGGAAAGCCAAGAAGTTGTAGAAGCCCAGAGAAACAAGGTATAACAAAGACATGGCAGTTGGTGGTATCCAGTGGAGGTACTAGGAGTGTATTAGTCAGCTTTCTCTTACTGTAAAAAATACCCAGGGTAATCATTTTACAAAGAGGAAATGTTTATTTTGGATCATTGTTTTGAAGGATTCAGTCCATGATTGGCTGCTTGCTTTTGGGCTTGTGGTAAACCAGCACATCATGGTAGGAGCCTGTGGCAGAGATGGCCAGGAAATGGAAAAGAGTCAGAAAGGGGCCAGGGTCTCATTATCCCCTTCAAGTACATGCCTACAATGACTAGGATTCGACTAGGCTCCACCTCTCAACCTCACCGTGAGCTAAGATCCAAACTTTTAATGCATGGGCCTTTGGAGGACACTCATGCAAACCATCATGAGGAGATTTGATTATGTGAGTACCCTTGGAAAAATGTTATTGGATATGGCAACTTGGAGGACACTGGGGACCTTAACAGAAAATATCACTAGTGCGGTGCCTGAGAAGGTCTACCTGGGAAGAATGGAGCACAGAGTGGAGAGGGTGATGCTGACAGGGGCCAGAACCTTCTACACCACATTTGGGAAAGTTGGCTATAACCAAGGCAGAGAAGCCAGGATCTCAATATGGGATAAGGAGCTAGCTGTGAGAGAGTTTTTGTTCTTTGTATTTGCATCTATGTTTTTGCAACATGAAAAGGATATTTCAGTGTAGATAGGAAAGAAATTTCAGGCAGAAGAAACTGAACATGCAAGGTCAAGCTATTATAGAAAAAATTGCCAAGCTATTTGTGGAGCTCTTTTAAATCACATTATCACAGTGAAGACTACAGGAAAGTTTACGCTGTAAATTCTTAAAGACTGGTATTTTGAAGGACCCCAGCTTGGCAGTATCAGCCTTAGACAGTATTGCCTTATAATGTAAAACTCTGTGTCAGGATTCACATGCTCAGCTCATCTTTGCTTATTTTCTAGGAGCTGATGAGGACATAGAGAGTCCAGAGCTGACAACATCTCGACCACTGCTTCCAAAGGTACTACTCACTAGTGTTACCCCCAGAGTGGAAACCACGACGCTGAAGACACACAACAGGATGCCTGCTCAGACAAAGGTGCATTTGGCTTTGCCTGCATTATCATGTAATTGTAAATGCTCCTCTTTTTTCTCCACTGCACAGATCAAACCTTTCAAGAAGCCCTACTTCAAATTATGTAAGGACAAATGGTCTCTTGTTATAATGTAAATGGCAGTTTCTTACTCTTTAGGGTCATTTATCTCAAGTCCTGCTTTTATCTCTCCAGCCTCATTTATGCTTGAGAATTTTTCACATGGCACTTTTTCTTAAGGAACTCTTTAAGCTTTAAGAAGCAAAACCTTCTTTATTTGGCTTAAATTAAAAAAAATTCATTTCATAGAGAATGTTCTGTGTTAATACCATTGCGAACTTCACACATGCTGCAACAGGTTATGGGGTGAGACTCCAAACAGTGTCTTGAAATGGTCCGAGTCTCCAGGCCCTTGAAATTCTTCCCTCAGCGGTATGTAAACTTGGATCTCTTTTTGTGATGATGATGAAGCTGGGCACATCTATATTTATTCTTTTTGAGAGCTGTCATCTTAAGAATGAGACTATTGGCTTTAGAACAGAACAAAGTTACTAGCTAATAAAAACCATGAGCTCATGATTTCGGCCTAAGCTTTATATTGCAATTAGTTGATTATCCACTAATAGTAAAACTATTTAAGTTGGAAAAGGTATATTAAAAGCTTAGAGAGGGCCTCAGGTTTCCAACCCTAGATCCAGTCAAATTTCTTGGGTCATTAAGAAGATTAAATGTGAGTGTGCAACATGGCACCTAGACTGAGTAAACATTTCGGAAATGTTGACTGAACTCGGTGGAGCAGAAGGGACCAAGCCAGTCTTCCAAATGAGCACGTAGGGTTAGGGATTTAGCTCAGGGGCACGAGTGCCTGCCTAGCGAGCATGAGGTCATGAGTTTGATCCCTGGCACAAAAACAAACAAATCAAATGAGCATGCATAGAAATAGCTGTGCAGTGGTAGATTTTGCAGGTACTTCACGGATAGCATGGTGCTTATGAAAACTTAAAAATATAAGAACCCTGTTTGGAGTTTACCTATCTGTTGATTAGAAATAAGATTCTTCTAAGCTTTCATAACAGACAGGCTGTGGAAGGCTGTCTCATAAAAGTAGTGATGAGCCTACTCTGGAGTAAGAAGTACCCTCTTGCAGGTGGAAGCAGAGGTGGCTTTCTGGCCCTTAGCGGAGTACGCATCCTTTTCCTCTGTTGTCCCAGTGTGTGTCCCGGGGTGGGGAACAGCATGGCTGCATGGCTTTCTGCAGATGTGGAGCAGCAGAGGTCCGCCCTCTCTGGTTAGTATGCTCCCTGTCGGGTTAGCAAGGGTCAGTTGCTAGTACTGCCTAACTCACTTCAGCAGCCAGGCATTGGGAAGGCAGGGCAAAACTCCAGGAGGATTGAGGCAGATGAACTTGGCATGTTCTGGCTCATGCGTGGTAGCTGCTCCATCATTCTCTAAGTTGAATGAACACAAGAAAGGAGTAAAGAAGAAAGGAAAAGTAGGTATGATTGATGATAAGACAGCTGAACACCCCAGCATAGGTGTTCATTATCCACTATAACCTCTACCACCTTTGTGCTTAACTCCTTCCCAAGACTGCATCTCTTCAAGTCAGTGACCATTAAGCCTCAGTAACTTGAGACAAGAAACCCTCCTGGGTCAGTTGTGGCTTTCAGTGGTAGAGTTGTATCCTAACCAAAACCTAATTTGACATAGATTTCTGGTCTATTGGCAAAAAACAGGTTGAAAATTGATTTAAGTTTGACTTGAATAAGTAATTGCGACAAATTTAGATAAACAATGTAATCATTTGACAGATGAGTCTAAGGACTAAATTTCCCAGAACATTTTTAATATATTTATATTGTTACTATTATTTATATTTAGCGTGATGATAAAAATTCATCCAGTCATGGGCGATGTATTCACTTTGTGTCAAATGCTCATCTAGTCACTGATAATGGCAATATTATGAATAAGAGTAATAATAATGATTTAGTCTTCTATTTTGTGCTTACATGGTGCAGCTGTATTAAACATTGCCTCTAGGATACATTAGTGCAGATTTTGCTTTTGAATGAGTCTCGCAGTGGCATTAATGTCATTGCTATAGATATTCTATCTAGTTTGTCATAAATTTATGTGGCTAAAAAGTAAAAAGAGCAGTTATTTGTTTATGCAGAGAATCTCTTGTAAACCTCTGCTCTGTTCCATTTCCATGGCATCCAAATAGCCAAGCGTGGTGTGACAGAACTCTAATGGGCTTCGTTTAATGATCTCTGCTGTCTTTGCCATAATTTCATTTTGCACGTATTTGCAAGAGGTACAGCAATTAGATTGGTTCTATACTTTGGAATGATTTCTTCTTCAAGCCTGCATTTCTATACAATAAAACTTTAAATTTAAAAGAAAAGAATGTTCCATCCAGAGCGCCTTGAGGCTGATACAACCATGTCTTTAAGTGCACATGGCTCCAATTCTGTGGAAAGCTTTCATCCCCACACACTTGGATCCTGGAGTACATGTTTTATTATTTTGCTTCCTGCTGGACCCAGAGTTGGGTCAGAGAGAAATGAACAAGTCAACTCTGTTAGGTGACTTTAGGAACTCAAAAAGCTCATGTGATTTATCATAAGGGGATAAAGACAAAGACGATGTGGATTAAATTTACTAATATTGTAGTAGCTACTATATCCATCTAATTTCCCACAAGAGCTTATTTAATTCTGTCTGAGACACAAATCTATCTACTTACTTGAGTTTTCTCCTTCCTAACCTCTGCTAGGAAAACAGAATTGATGAGCAGTGAAGGGTTCCTAGATTAGCACTTGGATAACCCATTCTCTGATGGATTGAGGTATTTGTCCTTTGTACCAGGTGTAACCAGTTAATGATAGCTTTTTCATTAGAAGAAAGTAGACAAAACTCGGGCAAAAGATGATCAATGAGCTTCTTTCTTCTGCTTTACTTTGGTACGGGAAGGCCAGGGCAAACCATTCCTATTATCTTCTGTCATAGCAATACAGAAAACCATGAAGTTTGTGTTCATGTTGAGTGACAGTGAAATGATAATTTCATTGTGATGCTGTATTTTGTAAGTCGTGGCAGGTTAAAGTTAGGCAGTAGAGATTTTCCTTGTGGTTTGGAAAGGAAAGAAGGTCACTCTATCACACTTTGTCACATACCATCTTCAGGGGAAGCCCAGTGTGTGCTAATCCTGAGACAGAGACCCATTGATCTTATATCTCATGAAGTTCAAATGGACTCTTGTCTGGCTGTGGTCCTTTCTAAAAATGAAATGACTTTGAGGCATGACTTTGAAGTCTCTTTTTAGGTCCTTTAACCCTGTAGACTTAAGTAGCAGGCTATCATTTTGGATGAATCCCAGTCTTAAGAAAGCAATCATTTGACCCTCCCATGCATATTAGACTCTATAAAGTCCTAATGAAGATGATTGTTCCTTGTAGGAAGAATAACAGAATTAAAAAAGATTTATTGTCTGTCTTTATTGCCCAATGGAATTAACAAGTGTTTTTAATGGGTAATGCTGACCAATGAGAACTTCTTCATGATAGAGAATAGCAACTCATTTGAACTAAATTTCTCTAAACTAGAGGTTTTGGGACCATAGAATCATCCAGGAAACTTCCAGCAACACTAAAAGTCAGGGTCAGTTCCCACCACATGCTAATTGAAACTGAATCTAGTCATAGGGCCTGTTTTATAATGCTTTTCAGATAATTCAGATTTCATTGTATGCTTGAGTGATTCATACGAGATGGCCTATGATGGGGCTGAATTTTAGAAAGGCAACAAGATTTCTGTGTGGAGTGGCAGAATGTCATGTGTTCTGGGGTTTCAAAGGAGCAGATGATCAGAGTGTTTCTTGAAGGACAAGTGGGAGATGGGAGAAGTGAGAAAAATCTGTATTTCAGATAGGACAACTGCTATGACCAAAGAATGGATGTTAACTGTCAATCTTAGCTAGCAAGAGGCTGTGGAGGTGGCCTGTCGTGGTTTACCAGGGTGTTAAGATTTGAGCTGGGGAAGACTGGAAACTACCTAAGACATGCAGTTCTGAGAATGTTGAAGAACTTGAACAGGATGTGCTACCTGCACAGAGGTATGAAAATGAGAATCCAAGGAAGGAACTTGATTCAAGAGACTGAGAGGGCAAATTGATGAGACTATGAATAGGAAAAAAATACAAGATGAAATGTGCTAAAATACAGGAATGCCTCAGTTCACGAATGCTTCTGTTTGCAAACAAGTTCACAAACAAAAGCATTAGACAAAAATACCCTTCTGTTCACACACTCTGCATTGAGTAACAAACACAACCATGGACACCTTCCCCACACAGATGCAGTCATTATTCCTCAAATCGTAAAACGAATTAAGTTTGTAAACTGAGATAGCACTGTAGTAATTTTGGACCCCCCATGATATGGTACCATTAATGAAAATAGAAGAGAAGGCTGATCTGGTTTGGCCCTAAATTACTTTCTTAGAATTGACAAGTAGACTTCAAAGAGATGCAGGTTAAATGTTGATGTCCTATAGGCCAACTGGAATTGAGGCAGTGATAATTAGTACAGTGTGCTTATTTGCAGCAATGTGCAGCGTACAGGAACCTGGAGATGTCCTTCAGTAGATGAGGAAATTGAGGTCTAGAGAACTGGGGTGACTTGGTCAGAGTCCCACAGGGACTACTTTGAGAACCCAATCAATCTGAAGTCCTATTTCAGGTTTCATTGAAGGGTCAAGTTTAAATTAAGGGGACAATATTACAGAGCAAGGCTATGGGCTACTGGTCATGGAGTGGGAGCAAGGAAAGCCCTATCAGAAATGAGTAGGATCTCTGAAAGAGAGTTGTCATTAGAGGGCCCTTGGTAGCAAACACATAAAGGAGTAAGGAGAATTTGGGTAGATGATGCTATTGGGTTAGAGCAACTGAAGTCACAGAGTGGTGAGATCGTAGAGGTTTTAGGAAATATCAGTGAAAACACTTAACCATGTCATTAAAATTATGAATTCTCTGGTTGTCTATTCTGCCTGTACACGTGATGTGTATTATACAGAATCATGCATCGTGCATAATATTACTCTAAGTACTTCCTAGACTCATTGTTAAAAAAAGAGAGAACTTTGGAATATACTCGTTGATTATTTCTACTTTCTGTGCATTTCCAAAAAATTAATACCATGCTTTTGTGTTCTCCCATACCAGTCACCTGAAGAAATTGATAAAGAGGAAGTTCACCTCTCTGACACAGAAAAGAAAATGAACCCAGCTGAAGAGAATAAAAATGTGTATACTGAGAAACACTCAGACAACCTGTTTAAACGCACAGAAGTCCTAGCAGGTGAATAGTTGGCTGGTGATCGGGTGGGAGGGTGCCTAAGTAGGTCTGGTTTGTCTAAGGGGTATACCTAGACATAGCAAAGCTTGCTGAATATCACCTTCCTACTGGAGGTTGTCTCGAGAGCCCTTCATGCTGATATGAGAAGCTAGAAGGTAGCTTTATTTTCTGCTAGCTCCTTCAGCCTAGCCCTTAGCCATCTATCGACTAGAGGCCAGAGGGGTATAGCATAGCCACAAAAGAGTAATCTGAATTGGTCCAGAATGTCCAGAAGAGCTGGGTTTGTGAGACTGGCAGGGTGTAAAGAACACCCTTGCTGTAAGTCATCCCTGATTTCAAAACAGACTTAAGAGAAGGTGGTCTTTATGGGAAAGGCAGTTTACACAAATACTGTTCAAAGTGTTAAGAATGTTGCCTCTAATTAAAACTTTCTTGGTGAAGCACAGGGTACAGTGTGAGCTTCCCTGGTCTGAAAATCTAAAATGCTTCAAAATCCAAGACTTTTGGGTAGTGGGGATGAGGGATGGGGGAGGCAGCACTGAGGATTGAACCCAAGGCTCGTGCATGCCATGCAATTCATCAGGGAGCAACATCCCCAACCTTTTTTATTTTTTACTTTGAGGTAGGATCTCCCTAAATTGTCCAAGATGCCCTGAACCTTTCAATCCTCCTGTATCAGCCTGCTGAGTAGCAGCAGTTACAAGCATATGCCACCGTATGTAGCTCAAAATCCAAAACTTTTTGAAGGTCAACATGATGCCCCAGTGGAAAATTCCATAACTGACCTTACATCTTAGGTTGCAGTCATACAACAAACTTTGATTAAAAATATTATATGTAAGATTTCCTTCAGGCTGTGTGTTTAAGGTGTTAAAAAATATAAATAAATTTCAGTTTTAGACATAGGTCCCATCCCCAAGACAAGTCTTATTTATCTGCAGATATCCCAAACCCCAAAAATGTCCATACTCCCAAAACACTTCTGGCCCCAAGTATTTTGGATAAGCGCTGCTCAACTTGTACCAATATTTGATTCAAAGAGGAAGCTTTGCAAGATTTAAGAACAACTAATCCTTGAAAACGATAGTCTCAAATTCAAGACTAGAAAAAAATTTTGCTTACTTTTCCTCATATTTACTGTAAAAAATTTTAGCCAATTATATCATGTTTTGTGTTTTCATTGAACAGCGATTAGAAGATTAGAATATGAAATTTGAGTACTGAAAAGACGAGTGCATTTAAAGTGTGGAATTAGCTGGATTTTTCTTATTGAGGCTTTTGAGTGATATTAATAATAATCAAAGAAAGTATTATCTTACCTTCCAGAGGAATATCAGATTTGCATAATTACCTCTGCTGAATCCAGTTGTTTTTTTTTTTAAATTGAGTTTTCAAATTAAGCCTTCTGTAAAAGTGTAAATAGATTGGGTTTGACAAAGCTAGTTTCTGCAAGCCTTGAATCTTAGTCTTAAGTCGTCTTCTTTTTGTTGCATTTTAGCTGTCATTGCTGGCGGAGTTATTGGCTTCCTCTTTGCGATTTTCCTCATCCTGCTCTTGGTGTACCGCATGAGAAAGAAGGATGAAGGGAGTTACGACCTTGGAGAGCGCAAACCATCCAGTGCTGCTTACCAGAAGGCACCTACTAAGGAGTTTTATGCATAAAACTCCCACTTAGTGTCTCTATTTATGAGATCACTGAACTTTTCAAAATAAAGCTTTTGCATAGAATAATGAAGATCTTTGATTTTTGTTTTTTTCATTAAAGAGCCATCCTGGCACTTTAATGATAAAATCCCATTGTATTTAAAACTTTTCATGTATTTCTTTAGAAAGACAAAATTAAAATTTAACATCTGCAGTGTTCTGTGAATAGCAGTGGCAAAATATTATGTTATAAAAACCCTTGATGTTCATGGAATTGGTTTAAATTTTTTATCCGAAAATACGATTGTTTTTGTCCTATGGTTCAAAGATGAAAGCTGTCATTTGTGTTAGCATGTCTCAGATGGTCTTACCAAGCTGGTCTTACTTTGTTAATTTATCTGTTGTCCCCTCTTTTCTGCCCTCCCTTCTTGTCCCCTTAAAAGCCAAACTGAACCCTATGCCTTTTCTTAGCTGTCATGGTGCAATTTGTCTTTGGATGATTCAGATAATGGTAATTTAGTGTATATGTGATTTTCAAATATGTAAACTTTAACCCCACTTTGTGTAAATTTTTAAATGTCAGACTATCCATTTTACACTTGCTTTATTTTTCATTACCTGTAGCTTCAGGCAGATTTATAACAGCAAATCTATGTGTAAAATTGGATTATTACTACAAAATGTTTAGTTCAATCTATCTAATCAGATCTTCTTTTCAGAGGATTTGATATAAGTTACTGAGAAGCCTCAGCATACCCAAAGATGCTAACAGTATTTTGAAAAGTTGCTGCGGATTCCTTTGGCCACTGTATTTGTTAATTTCTTGCAATTTGAAGGTATAAGGAGGGGTTTAAAGAAAAAAATGGGTTTTCATTTTTTAAAATACATTTAAGTTGTAAACATCCTTTTAAGCCTTTGAAGTGCCTATGATTCTATGTAACTTGTCACAGACTGGTGTTGAGTATATATAACAGTTTAAAAAAAAAGTTGGTATTTTATAAGCACAGACAACTCTAATGGTAACTTTTGTAGTCTTATGAATAGACATAAATTGTAATTTGGGAACATAAAAACTACTGAATAAATCATGTGGCCTAATTGAAAATGTCACTGTTATAAATTTTGTACATTTTCGATCAAATGTACATCTCCCCTTTGCTAATGACCATCTGCTTTCAAGAATGTTGGGGGTTTGATTCTGAGTGTTCCACAGTGTATGTAAATCAAGACCAAAGAGCCCGTCAGTGAGGCTGTTTATTACCAGATTCACTTCTGAATTGGCCAGAGGAAACCTGAGTGCATTGTCCTGTGTGTGTCTTGGTACAGATATTGGAAGGTTGCCAGGGAATTTTGAAGTTTGCAACCTTTGTAGGATAGTTGATGGCAGTATTGAGACAGATGCCTGCTTTTGCAAATAACTGCTTAAGACTATAAATTCCACCAAACTGAAAGGGGGCTTTCTGGAAGTAGCTATCTCAGGCTTAGTCCTATAAATTGATTTACCTTTCAGTGTGCTGTGTGTGTTAAAATGAGGGCCTCGCTGCTTTGGATCAAAAGAGCTGGAAAGAGTGATGCCTCAGGAGGAGATGAGGGTACCCTGGCTTGGTACTTACTGTTCTAAGCATTTCCTTTTTATGTTTTATTAATTTTGTTTTAAACTGTGAGCCGTGGAAGTAGGAAAAAGATAGCAAAAACAGCAACTTTTTCAACATGTGAGCTTTTAAGAAAGTTAGAATGCTTCATTTAGAAAACGTTCCCTGGAATTGCCACTGAACTCATTTTTGAAAGTTTTAAAGCAACACTGAAGCAGTGTTTACTTAAATCCTTAATGGCCTTAATTGTCAGGTTTCCTATCCCACCACTTACAGACTTGATTCACTTTATTTAGAAAAATTAAAAGGAACCGATAGGCCCTTCTAATGCCCCACAATAGCCCTCATTACAGAGGTTAAGAATGTAGTGGGTTTACCTCTAACTGTGCAAAGCAGAGTGAAATTCTATTCCTCGAACAACTTGCTTGGAATATCCGTGCCAGGAAAAGAAATTTTCTGGCAAATATTTTGTCACTGCTGTAAAGCAAAATATTTGTTAAAGTGCCAAAATAAAGTCTGTCATGCCAAAAGTAAATCATTGTAAAGACTGACATCCAGTTTTCTTCAACTGTATGTTTTCTGCTTAGTTTATTTCTTTTTGAATTTTTCAGATGCACTAAATACTACTATAAAAAGTGTTAGTAGTCACTACTGAGTTCAGGAAAAGTTTGGTAAAATATAAATATTAAAACCAATGTGGAAATTCCCTGTTTCCTTAACCACATGTAAATGATTTCCCTTGTGTGAAGATGACTTTGTGTTGAGACTTGGAGTGTTTGAGGTATCCCATTTTTAGCACATGGGGAGAAATGGCGTAACTGCATGTTTAAAAAAATTGTTTTTCTCATGAGTTTTTGTCGCAGGTATGTAGTCCCTGAATGTTAGCATCAGGACCTGGTTAGTGTGATTGAATTTAGATGGAACAGTTTGTAGAAAATGATTTCAGCTAACATCAGCAGTTGATCATTTCACGTCATGTTTTCAGTGATTTGATGTTTTGGTAATGTACTTTATTTTTTACATTAGATGAGATGCTCTTGATTGTTGATGAAAACTAAATAAGTAGGACACAGTAACATTAACTCAGATGGCCTCAAGAAACCAGTGTGTCCTACAAAGGGTGCTAGTTCCTGCAAGAATAAGCACAAGCAAATAGTATTTAGGAGCTTTTTTCTTGGACACTTTAAACATTTTAAAACTTTGAGAAAAAAATTTTTAAGTGAGGAGCAAAAATATAAAACCTAAAACTATCACACAGTTTACTTGATGAGCAGGATCTTCTCTATAGTCTTACTGCCATTATAAAATGAAGTAGTAGAAGTATGTTTTTAAATATACTAGATTTAAAAGGGTAATGACTTCAGACAACACAATCTCTAACATGAGGGTCTGGGTTAGCCCCAAGCGGGCAACAGTGAGTCTCTGAGGGTTTCTAATAAAAAGGAATCAAACCAGACACCAAGTGGAGTGGTCTGCATTGAACCATCAGGAAGACTCTTCCCGGTGGTAGTATGCTATGGCAACTGTGCAATTTGAGACTTGGACCATGCCTAGAATTGATTTAGGCAACATAGAAAACTTTTTAAAGAGAAAGATAATGCCTGTCTACCTCTAAGTGGTAAAATCAGTATCACAATGAATTTTGTCCTCCTGTCTCCTAACTCTGGGTAACTTCTTAGAATTCTAAAGTTTCATTTTTTTAGTTCTGCTGCTACACACAGTCTTCAGCCAGATGTTTTTCTGACCAGAAAATCCTGGCAGATTTGAGAGCAGCTTGGTTTATTGTAAATTAGCTGAAAGGGTGTAACCCAAGGCACTGACCCAGCCCACAAATAGCAGAGCAAAGCTTTTGACTTTGGTGGTTATATATGCTGAGCATAAGATAGCTTTATTCCAGTTCCATTGTCAAAATAGTGTTCAAGTAACAAATGCTCATATATGGAAGCCGCCAGGAGTTTAATCAACAAATCCATGTCTACTGACTACACAGAACATTTGAAGAAGCTGGAGATGTGTGAATAATTTATGTGGACAGACCCAGCCCACATGGACCTGCCTTGGGGGAGGGAGTGCATAGTGGAAACAAAACCAGTAAATGAAACTTCCAGTAGAGATCATTGATTGGTGGGAATTTCCACATGGACGGGACTGGAGGACTAACAGCAGGGTTAGGTGTGCTGCCACGACAATCAGCAACTTCACGCTGCAGATTTCTTTGCTCAGGCTATGGTCTGGCAGAGTTGTGCTCTGGAGTAATTTCATCCTCACTATGGGCTCAGCCCTTTGGAGTAGCTGTTACCTGGACACCACCAGTAACTAAGGTAGAAGGGAAAGGGCTAAAGCACACAAGGGCTCTTAAAGCTGCTTTCCAATAGTGACATGTCACTGCCGCCTCTATCTCATTCACTGGAGCAAGTTATGTGGCCATGCCTGAGGTCCAGGACTTAGAGAAGGGCAGTCCTACCTTATGCCCACAGGAGCGAGATGTGAGCAACCATCAGGAAAACTTGGGCCGGTTGGGAAGGCTCTCAGGGTAAGGCTTGGGTAAGCCAGTTGGGCCAAAGTCAGGACAAACCAGGCTGAGGGAAGTCCCTAAAGGAGGAAATGAGTGTGGCATGAGGGAACAGGGAAAAGACCAGTGGCAAGGATGAAGGGGACAGTGATAGAAGAGAACTGGACATAAGCATGAGGGCCTTCTGACTGGCCTTCCCTCTTCCACTTTGGTTACCTTATATTTTATTCCCCACAGGAAGCAAGGCTGATCCCGTTATCTAAATTAGTTTCATCACTGTCTTCAGTGGTTCCTACAGACGCAATAAAGCCTCTGCTGGTTACCCTTGCTCTCAGGTCTATGGAAATTGCCCTTTGGATCTGCATTATAAGGAGACACAGTCACTATAGTCACCTAAGGGAAACAATGGTAGCCTGGCCTAAATGGTCACAGGGAGATGGGGAGGACTACAGAGGAGCTGTTCAGAAAGGCATAACCAACCAGGCTTTCTAGAAGTTTGGAAGGAACAAGGGAGTGAAGAAAAGAATCAAAGGTGACAAACATTGGTTGAGCAGTGAGCAAATCACCTGAAAGGAATTGGCTGGGAGTGAACCAAAGAGTTCCTTCTGGGCTATGTTAAAGTTAGGACCATTAGTTAAGTGGAAGTGTCTGGGAAATGAATAAAATGGAAGGACCTGGAGGCCAAGAAGTCTAAATTGAAAATACTAATTTAGGAGGAGTGTCCATCATTTGGCCATTGAACTCTCATTATCTCCAACCTTCCCTACTATCCTCTGTATGGACTTGGGACAGGGCAGAAAGTAGGGGTAGCAGAGTGCCTAAGGTTGACACATGGAAACTACATTCCCAAGCTTCCTTGCCAAGTAGTCTCTGGTAAAGTTTGGTCAGTGGAAGGCACTGGCAGCAGTCAAGAAGAGGGGAAGAGCCAGTATTTTCTCTTCTGTGTGCAGTGGCAATATCTCTAGTATTTTCTTTTTCTTTTGCGGGGTAGGGGAAGGAGAGTACTAGCGGGGATTGAACCCATCGAATCTGGGCTTTGCACTGAGCTGTATCACCTGTCCAATTTTTAAATTTTTTGAGACAAGGTCTTGCTAAGTTGCCCAGCCTGGGCTTAAACTAGTGTCCCTTCTGCCTCAGCATCTCAGTATCTTTGAATTATATTTTCTTTGAATTCCCATTAGGCGGGTCTTCCTCCATGGTCCTAGCTCCCATTACTCTTAAACTCATAATCCTGGTCCCTCCCCCATCAAACATGCAGTCTCTCTAGCCCTAGGGAGAGTTGCAGCTTGATGTTGCTGTTCTCTGGATAATCTCACCCTCCCCAGTTTGCCCTCACAGCTTTTCCAACATCTTTGAAACTGACTGCAGTGTTAAATTCTCTATTGCATTACCCAGCATGGGTTCTATTTTCCTTCCTGGGTCCCTGATTGACGACACGGGAGTGAGCTGCATGTAGATGGTATTAAGAGTCATGAGGATGAGATTATTTGGAGAGGTAAGTAGATAGGGAAGGAGGAGAGCCCTGGATCTGCAGTTCAGCAAAGTTTATCTTTTTAGATGAACCAGTATGAGACTCACTCATTACACCTGGACTGCCATTTGGGCTTATGCTTAGCAGACAACATAATCTTGAATTGCAAAGTGGGGGAATCTTCCTAGTGTACCATAAATTAGTACACTAATAAATATTAGTACATATTAGTACAGTACATATTAGTACACTAATAAATATGTTACACTATTTTTACCTGATCTTTAATAACAAAAATGAACTGTTTTAAAAAAAAACAAAGTAATTGGCAGAGAAGTATTCAGGAAATATCTATTATCTGTGTTGAATATACAAACAGTATCAGCAAACAAAACAATCAGCAATTCTCCCAGTTGTAGCATGGTTCTGGGGTCATTGAAAGCAAAATTTCTGCCTCCTTAATTACATTCTAGTTACCTAAATACCAGAATAAGCTTAAAATTCCTTTTGTGAGGCCAGTTGCAGGGAAAAGCAATGAAGATGATAAAAACGTAGATGCTTTCGCTCTGTATCTGACCCGGAATTTAGAGATTGTGGAAAGTTTTCTACACCCTCACATCTTAGTTCTTTTACTTTTTTAGTTGTCTGTTACTCTTTCTCACTTAACTCACTTTCTCATCTGTCAAATAAAGATGTTGCCGACCATATTCGCTGGTGGGAACCCAATGAGACAATGAGGTGATATGCTGAACCCCGCATCTGGCAACTGGTCATCCTCAATAAAAGATGATTTATTCATTCCTCTGCCAAGCACTTCCTGGGTATTATTTGCTAGGGATGGTTCTAGACTCCAGGAAGAGACAGATGACAAACAAATACATAATGAAATTCAATGAGAAGGTAACACTGGAAGAGAGTAGAAGATGGTGAGGGATTGTGCTATGATGGGTAGGGTAGAGGAGCCTGAGAATTTGGGGGTCTGCAGAGTGTTCCAGGCAGAAGGAAAAGGGAGATTCATGGCCTTGAGTGTGGCTGTGACCAGGAACAAGTGCACCAGAAATTAAGATGGTGAATCGCTTGAAAAGTACCTAAAAGTCAGATGATGTGTATAGCCCTATACCATGGCAATGATTTTGGAGAACCACTGCAGGATTTTGAGCCAGGGAGGGCAGATCAGCTGAGGGAGGGTTCTCAGACCTCAGAAGGTAGGAGAATCACCAAGAGGACTTGTTACAACATAGATATCAGGGCTCTACCCCTGGAGGCTCTGATTCAGCAGGTGGGTGGAACCTGAGGATTTGCATTTCCGGTTAAGTTCTTCAAGTGCAGTTTCTGCTACCAGCCCAGAGACCCCGTGCTGTGAACCACCACTTCACAGGGTTTACTTTGATTCTGGTGTTGAGAATGACTGATTTGGGGTAGTGGATGTTTACAGAAATAAACCATGGAGACTAGAGATGCTACTGCAGTCTATGAGGAGAGAGGCAATGATGATGGTTAGAAGTAGACAGATTCTTCAGAGCCAGAGTATCTTTCAAATCTGAAGACTCAGGGAGTGGTTTGTTGACATTACACTATAATACCTGATAACACATTTCCACTCTTTGTGGCTAGCCCACTTTTTGAAGGTATGGTCACCCAGAAGTATAGCCATCTCTTCTTCCAGATGACCACGAGTTCCAGAATCTTCCCTTCTCAGGATGTCAGAAAACGCTATCATTTGTTCCCCCAAGTGACTCATTCCTTTCTTGTCATTCCTGTAAACTTCAACACCTGCCTTGCTCCTGCCTTGTATGTAGCATTCACTTTTTCCTTCAGCTCTAAGGGTACAGTGGTCCCGCTCATCCTCAGTTTTACTTTCCACTTTCAGTTACCCGTGGGCAATTGTGGTCTGAAAATATGAAATGAAAAATTCCAGAAATTAATAATTCGTGGTCTTAAATAACTTTTTAAAACTTTTATAATTGTTCTACTTTATTATTTGTTATTATCTCTTAATGTGCTTGATTTCCGAATTAAACTGGATCATAGGTATGTATGTATGTATAGGGGAAATAAAACGGTATATAGAGAATTCGATACTATCCATGGCTTCAGGCATCTGCTGGGAATCTGAGAATGTATCCCCTATGGAGAAGAAGGGACAATCGTACTGAGGACCTAGATCAGGGTTAATACATTTTGCTACCACATTCAGCCCCCACTTTCACCCTCACCCCCATTGCCGCCCTCTGCCTAAGACCTGGCACTGTTCCTAGCATTGTGAACATCACCAAGTTTCAGTTACCAGCCTCTTAATCAATGAAGTTTGATTACCAAACTGTATGAAGTTTGGGAGGAACTCATATGTCTGGGGCCTGAAGTGAAGCGAAGCAAAAAAAATGCATGTCACATCAAATCTAAACAAAATCTAGTAAGTAGGTGTCCAGAGATATTTGTTAAAACCTTGGGTTTCAATTTCACCTATTTAAAACGCAGAAAGTGCTCTGATAGGTTGATGATTTCCCACCAGATACACTTCAGCATTTTGTAGATAAATATTTAGAATTTATACAGGGAGTTGATTAGTGTTTTCTTCCTTTGTTCTTCCAATATTTCCGTTATTGTGCCGCGTAATCACCACGCTGGATCCAGGCTGTCCCCAAGATCAAAAACTACCCTTTTTATGACCCTCTCTCCCATTTATGTGAAGGAGGTTGGGCTGTAAATGTATGAAAAAAAATTCTTATATGGCATCTTGATTGCTAACATCTGTTCACATTTCCATTCATAAATTTAAAATTCAGGCTTCTGCAGACATCTGCTTTCTTCCAACAATCTAAAAAGAAAAGCTCAAGGCAGATGTGCAGGTGGGAGAAGAACTCCTGACTGGCTTAGTAGACTTGGGTGAGTTTATACTGTGTATTTCTCCCCCCTCCGTAGCAGAGCAGGCAGGACTTTTCTTCCTTCATGGTTGA